>JZLH01S0559101.1:4881-19286 GCA_001188425.1 Eucidaris tribuloides
GTCATGTGTCGTATGGTGCGCGACCCCAAATAACCTGGTGGCCTTACATTCTTTCAGTCCGGCTTCTAATTAAACTTTGAGCATCAGAGGCTATCCTTCATCCAATTATGGCATGAAGTTGGGCTCATTCTGCAGCAAAAGTTACTCTGCCTTTTGAAATCCTGCATAAGCAATCTTGTATTACACTTTGTTTAATTAGTGAAAAATGCACAAAATGCTTAACGCAGGATAAATCTGCTGGAAAGCGAGCGAGGATTAAGGCGGCAAGCGAGGAGTATGATAACAAAACTCTATGGGGAAAATTGCAAAAGCACCGTACTCTTTGTTTTTACTACTTTTTGCAGCAGATAAGCATCTTGAGTTATGATATGCATCTGACGTAACTTGACACATTGCTACTTAACAATCTCCAAAAGTAAAAGTGACATAACTTGTCTTCAAGGGTCATATAATTACTTAATTAATGACTGGTGTAGCTTATGCTTGCCATTGACTGCTACACGTTATGCAAAGCCATGAAGTACTGCATGTAAGGAACACACATGTATGTCACTTCAGGGCCGACATTTTGGTTGAAATTTTTGAAATATACACTCTACTGATCCATTATACAACAATATTCTAGCTGATTAATCTCTAAAATTTGTTAATTAAGGTTGAGAAATCTGTTTGTTTAATTAGTGTAATTAATGTTATTGTAACAAATCGCCAAACACAATTTTAACACATTGTGCCATACCCTGATCACTAACATCTGTAATTCAAAAAGTAGTAAAACCATTTCGTAAAGCCTGAACAGTGTGCTCTTTCACACCATGACATCAATTTTGAACCTTGACTTAAATGACTGAACAGGCAAATGCAGTTGTCATTCAATATCACAAAACTGCTACATTTTTTTGGTGATATTACCCTTTAGTTATTTTTACACACCCGTATAGCAACGTGACCTTGCGCTATCGAATTCTCTGCAAGTATCAGCTTCAGAAAATATATACTTTGTTGTTTCTGATAAATACTTTTGAGTTATATTCGCTTCAAATGCAAGAAGTGACAAATCTTGCATTTGGTGCCTGTAACGCAAAGGCGGCCCCGACTATACGACATCATGATCACTAATCCTTCATGCTCCAAGTGTCGTTGGATAAGCGTCTAAACATGGAAGTCCTTGGAAAAATTGTATTTCAAAATGATTATTTAGTAGTGGCTGATCTAAAAAGTGAAAATTGTAAGTTGACGCGATTCACTTGCCCATTTCCCTCCATAGACATACCGTGTGTGGCCATCTAAGCTATTTTACTCGCCCGAGAAAATTGTTTATTCATTACAGTCTTCATCATTGGTAGCCCATAAATTTCAAACTTTGTATTCTAGAGGGGTAGTACTTGTCCATCCAACACTACTACATGTATGCAGCTCAGATAGCAAAGTTGACAATTTTTTTAATTTGAAGCTCCACAATGTAGCCCGACATTATCAATCTACTAATGTAACAGAGTAAACTATGTTCCAAATAGACATCAAATAGTCAAGACTGTATCACTGCTACTAGCTAAGACAGCGTGACATAAGATCCTCCTTCTCACACCACCATACACCCTATGCGAAGACACAGAGAATTTTAGATATTATCCATGGCACTTGTATAACATCGCCAGAATGTACAATTTGTTTGATTCGATAACATGAACAAAGTAGAAATTATGGAACCACATGTTCAATCACCCTGAACCATGTTTTACGCGCTAGCTGCAGCCAAACAAATGTCTCTACCATGCTCTGACATAACTATCGTGAAAGGTAATTGTTAATACTGACTAAAATAAACACGAAGACTAGAACAACATCAACCAAAACTACACTATCTTGTACACACAGTCACCAAAGCACGTCTCCATGACTACAATATTATTATGCTGTAATTAAAGATTAACTTGGCATAGATCACTGAAAGGTAAACCAAACCACAAATACCAATGAGCATGAAATCGAATCCATAGTGTGTGTGTGTGTGTGTGTGTGTGTGTGTGTGTGTGTGTGTGTGTGTGTGTGTGTGTGTGTGTGTGTTTGTGTGTGTGTATGTGTGTGTGTGTGCATGCAGATGTGGCAGCTGTGATGAGCTATTTTCCCTTTGCCAGCTTAAAGGTAGCATCAATATAAAGGTGGATTGTCTTTATTTCTATCTATTAATGAGGATTAAACTCACCAAAAATAAATCATCTAATTATAAATATAACAAAAAACAAAATCATTGCAATGAAACAAAACTGCTATACATGGAAACCCTTCATTTGCTTTGTGCAAATATCATTTTCTTTGAAGAAACATTTCTATTTCATTTCTGTACTATACAAATATGTAACAGGTACGCTAACAGCTTCAAACAGTATTTTCCATATGATATACACGAGTGTTTTCTGGTATAAAAATTCAAGAAATGAAAATCTACAGATATTTTGTTTGTGAAGCAATCATATGGCACAGTAGCTCGTAGTGAATGCCATAATGTCACTGAATTTATAATGATCTGGAAATATTTTCAAAAAGTTATCTGTATCCTTTTGTTTGACTTTTGTTCTGAAACTGTTACTTATCTACATGCATCCTACTGATTTTTCTACTTTTATTTCAAGGAATATATCATCAGACTGGAATTGCCCTTTAAAGGCAACCAGAACTGTGTCATTATAGTTCAGGTTCACGTTGACAAAAGACAGGTGATACGGTATGAATCAGCCCTGTCAGGACACCTTGCCATACGTTATACGTTAGGCCAGGTTGCAACTCGATTATACGGTGAGTCAAAAAAATAATGAAAATCCTAATTCATTCCAAAATCTCTCAATAATCAAACAAAGCTATCACACAACTGACTTCAGAGAATGAATATGCAGCCACATGCATATATCGTTTGGTCTCCTACCATTTTATAATTTGTTTATGTTGAAATGTACTTGTATATATTTCTACAAAAATAATAGCACTCATAAAATGTATATGTAGCATCCTCCCGTGATACCTCCCCCTCCTCCGCCCCCCAAGAGAACAAAGAAGAAAAACCCCACCTACAATATGGGGGAAGAAAATAATTGTTGCTTTGAACAAAATCTTAAAAGAGTTAAAGAGGTTTTAAAACAAATTGTGGGATGATAACAATGTTATAAATAGATCTTTTTGTTATCACCTTATCATTGTTATTCGTCACTTTACCACGTGAAAGTAAAATGACTTCACTAAAGTTGTGTGCACACGATCGGACATAAGTTGCTTGTGACCGGTCATAACTTGTGTCGGTAAAAGCGTTTGGATATAAAGTTGCAGTGAGAACGATCGTCAGACATAACTCTATCGGATATACTATAGTGCGACTTATACCCGACGATTTATATCCGAAGAAGAGCAGGCATAAGTCCAGTAATAAAATTGTTACCGGTATTAACAAATACGTGTGGACTGTAAATTTGCGCTGTCGGACGTAACTGCGACCTTAAAGCTAATCCAACCTGGCGATGTCATTTTGGCTTTGACTTTTCATTGTTTACCCATTCACATTTTGTGCAATTTGGGTCAGAGGTTACGACCTGATAACAACTTGACACACGCCATTTTCAGTCTGCTATTACCGGTAATAACGTAAGTAAGTTTTATCGGGCATAAACATGTCGGGTATAAGTGCTAGTGTGGACGCGTTGGTAAATCAATGGAAAACTTTTTAATTATGTCAGACTTACATGTATGCCTGGAAAAGATATGACTGGTAATAACTGCATTTGTGAATGCATCTTTAGACTCCCTGATATCAGTTTGATGATATCTTTTTCCAATTTTGAGAGTTTTGAGAGTAAAGGGTCTCCCTTTTTTGACTCACACTGTACTGTACTTCCGTCATACCTGGTTTCCTGAGTTGACCGAGTGGATTCGAACATCTCCTGTTTCGGATCGAATGAGGAATAAGGAGACCTCGTATGATTTTGAATGAGATATTATCACAGATCTGTTGTATGTAGCCACATATGTACATCGTTTGTCACGTACAGTACCACAGATAATTTATTTCATATGTTGAAATGCCACTTTTTTTATTTAAAAAATAGTAATACTCATGAGAGGTACAGTAGCATCCTTGTGTAATACCCCCACCCTCAAACCCCCAAACTTAAATAGAATAACAAATTATATAAGTTGCCTTGGAATAAAAAAATTAAGAGTCAAATCAGATAAATTTTGAAACAAATTGTATGACAGTAACAATGTCATAAAATGAATTATAGATATTTTTGTAATATCATCATTAATTATAGTCTTGTGAGTATGATATAATTATTTGTACATTATTTTCCATAAGCGAATGTGGCAAATGATGTTTTATTTCTCTTCTTTTCCCACCCATGAACTAATTTTTTTCCTCCATTGTTGAATTTAAGGAACACAAGTGGTAGATTCTTGTGTTTCAGGGGTCTCATTACCATGATTACCCATTTAATCAACTTGAAAAAAAAAACCCAATGTATTTTCTTGCGTTTCACAGCAGGAACCACACATTTTATTCCTCATGTTTTTTCCTTAATAGCAATATATATTTTTTCCTCCATTGTAGAATTCAAGACACATGTATGTACATGTAGTGGTGGATCTAATATTCTTGTGATTCAGTGATTTCATTACTCATTTAATAAACTTTCTTGAGTTTCACAGCAGTAGCCACACATCCTGATCATAGAAGCAGGGAACCTAAAAAGTGCACTGAACTCCCGAACTTTCCTAATGCCATGACCTGACCTCCTTTATACTCCTGGCAGGAACAAACAGGTTAAGAAATGATGGTCAATTTCACAGACTAACCTGTTAAAGGTGCATGGTCAGGGACTGATTCATCAACAGACTCTTAAAATTTCAAGCAACAGGTGGTTGCAAAAGGATGATCAATCTCAACAACTTAAGTATTTAAGTTCACAGACCTTTTTCGTTTTCATGAAAGTCTGAAATCTACAGCTAAAATTCTGTTTAACTGTCTCATTACTATGGCAAGAGAACAGTTACATGTATGTACAGTATACATAGACATTGTATGTGTTATTCCGATTGGAAGTGATCCTTACTTTAGGACATACTTTACAGGGCTCGCCCTTAACTTTTTTGTCTGGTGGCCAGCCGGGCCACCTGAGTATGATTATTTCCAATTTCAGGTGGCCAAATGGATTATTAGGTGGCCAAAATGTTGCATTAAAAAACATGGAGTTCTTCAATTGTGCGCCATGTTTATTTTTGAGCGCAAATGGAGTAAAATTGTGTGCTAGTTATCATGTTTGTATACTTTGAAGTGGTTCAGGACGTACAGTACTTTGTTCAAGCTACGAATCGTGCGATAATTCCTAGTGGCCAGCTGGGCCACTTGATATGGCTTATTTCCGATATTCAGGTGGCCCGACGGAATTTTAAGTGGCCAATGGCATCCGGGCCACCGCTAATTTCGAGCCCTGCTTTACCAGAATTGAATATGTTTAACGGGTTCTGCAGCAAAAATTTCTGAGATAAACATTTCATCTTTGTTGTACAATTATTACCAGAAAATGCTATGATGGTCAAATCAGTTGTTGTTTTCTGTGGGTACCATTTCCATCAGGCAATACTGGTAAATGAAGACTCGTTTCTCCTCACTAAACAAATTCAAGACAAAATTCTTCCAATTTCCAGTCTGAATACACGTTACATGTGTAGTATGTGAACTTATTTGGTTCTTGAGGCATTTTTGACTTCCCCAATCATGTCACTACCCTTTAATAAGAAAAATATACTTGGCTTACATGTAGTTGTGAACCTGGGAAAAAAATTGAAATTTTCTTTTCCAGGGCTGTTTTTCCTGTTTCAGTGCTTTCCAGATTTTCTTTTATATTGCACCCTATGTTAATTTACGGGGGCTCTTCTGCATACTTCGGGGGATCTTTTGGCCATTTCGGGGGCAACATCGCCCCGTGCCCCCATGTATTTTTTTCCCCTGTTAATGTGAACGCTATATTGTGCATTTTGGAAGTATGTGCTATCTTGAGGGTTATAAAATTGATGAAACATGACTGACATGAGTCTCAAAATGCATACAAATATTTAGAAATCATATATTGATACAAATTTGTAAATTGCAGTCTGCAATCATGAACAAAACATGTAAACAATTGTTCCTAACATCCTACATGTATGAGAAAACAAATGAGATTTTTGATGTTGTGCATTAAAAAAGTGGAAGAAAAATGGAGAAAACTGACAAAGAAGAAAAAAAAAAACAGAGAAACAAACCAACAACATCTTGCCCCTGTTTATCTACTTTGAGGCAAAGATGGTGCTATTCCAGTTTGCCACAACTGCAAACCTTCAATATTCAAACGTCACTAATTAAAAGCATTATCTACAATATCAAAATTAGAAAATAGTTTTGCATTCAGACACTGGTAAATTGGTGTCAGTAAAAGTATGGCAAGCTGCATTTATCCTACTGCTGCTCTAGGGCAGGAATAGCGTAAACCAAAGCCAGCGAGGCTGGAAATTAGTCTATGTGAAGGGGGTGTGTTAATAAGGCATATTACACCCACATGTAATGCACCTACACATTCAACTCATGTAATAACAAGCGACGTGTGTGAGATCAGTAATCATCTTAAAATGTAATCATTTAAACGCGGCCTACGCGGAACTCACAACTACATGTTCGAAACGGAGTGAGTAAGACCGCAACGCAATTAAATTGAAGCCTTGATTGTACAAGACGTACCTGGGATACGAGAAGAAAAGAGTTATCGGGATAACAATAGGACGGCTAACCTTAAAGAAATGAGCTGACAAAAAAAAATGGACTTCACCATAGCTACAAGTATGATCCATCGTCAAAAAAAAAAAGAGCGAAAAAAAATGACTAAATCCTGCTAGCAGACGGGAAACAGAAACCGGAAGTCGTAATTTTGCTGTAGCATTCAATTTCCCCCCTGCGCTAAGTGGTAAATTGAGCGCTTACGCAGCGGTTAGTTTGCGGGCATTACGTATGACTGGCTGAGAGATTAGCGGATTGGATTGCATTGTTTTGTGATTTGATACCTTGCTACACCGAACACATATCCTCCGTTTTTTCCCCCTCTTCGTATCGATTTCTTTCCTCCTTCGAGTTATGGAAGTATCAAGTATCAACATTCATCAATTTTATTTTTTGGATTATATTTGTTTAAAGACACACAGGTGAGACCTTTGCTAAACATGAACCATTTATCGTGGGAAGGGAAAGGCAGTGGACATGAGGTCAGGGGAGGGATACTTCCCGGGGAGGGGGGCAAGTTGCGATGAATCAGCATGTCATTGGGTGGCACATGTATGACTGATACATGTCCCTGATGTAGTTTGATGGTGTATACAGGGAGGGGAGGGAGAGGGGTGGGAAGTAGTCTCGGTTCCAGACCATGCAACTTTTTCTCCCTCCGAGTAGCAGTGCGGATGTGAAGCACCCGCACTATATGCGACGCAGTCTAATAGTTCAAGACAGTCAACTGACAGTAGGCCTAATTTCTCTAGGAAATAGGATAAGTTCTTGCATCGTAAGAAATGTACCTCAGAAAACTAGTCTTAGTTCAAGACAGTCAACTGATAGTAGGCATAATTTCTCTAGGAAATAGGATAAGTTCTTAGAAGCCAGACTAGGTGGGAAGAAGGATTGGGAGGGAAGGAGAGGAAAGGAAATAGAAGAGAGGTGACAAAAAGGATTGGAATGGTATTAGATATGAAGTGATGGAAGAGAGGGACAAACAGGTTTTGGAAAAGACAATTAGCTATGAAGTGACACTATCAATGGTAAAAGTTTGCGGAATCTCGTAGTCAATAGGGGAATAGGGGAGGTGTCCTTACACAACAGAATAGGAGGGGATGTTTGTTACTGATGTCATACCACACACAATGCTGGATAAACCAACATCTCTTGTAATAGGCAGAATGGTTTATTATCTGCCAGTATCTGCCTTTTCTCATTTTGGACATTTTTTTTAAAGATTAAGGGGAATCTTGCCTAATCTCTATAAAGTCAAAACTGCATTTTTGTTTCATTTTATGAAATTTTCCTTGATAATTTTTTGTGCACAATTTTTCAACACGTGGCTTAACTCATAAATTTCTACTTCATACTCCATTCTCATTCACTAAAATCATTCAATTGATTTTAGTTTGGAAACTAACAGCTCTAGCAGTAAACTGCTATTGCTTTAGATTTCTAGATTTGTATCATTTTGATCTGTATTATATTCATTGTAATTAATATTTGAAATATAATATTTCTCTTTATTTTACCAGTAAATTAAGATGATGTCTCTCGTTCCCATGCTTTCCAAAAAATTCATAGTTTATATTTAAATTTAATTGTTAAATTTTTATATCAGATATTATGCAATTGAAATCTATAATACTGTCGGTGCATTTTCATTATTTTAAATACCACTTTCTAATACCTGTATTACCATACCCTTCCTTGGTCCCCTAGTAGAAACACAAAATACCCTGAACATCAATGTTCCTGATAGAGATTGCAGTTACATGTAGCTCATCCCTTGATGTGCCCATTGGAAGGCACACAAATCAAGGTCACAATCTTTAATGCATTTAAATTTCATTCAAAAATTCCAGGAACATTGATCCACCAACTGTTTAGGACTCGGTGGGGATCTGTGGAAAGCTTGCTTGACATGGCAACAATTAATGGACCAAAATAGAACATGACAGAAAAACATCACAACTTGGAATTGAGAGAATTGATGTCGCTTGTCACTGGTTTTTACAGAGAGCAGGCCAGAGATACACATAAAAGTTGAGATATAATGGTACATCAACTATTCTCAAGCGGAATTCAGAATGATTTATTTCATCTTTCTGGAAAACACCCAGATAGAAACACATACCATGGACCTGCACAAACACACACACACACACACACACACACACACACACACACACACACACACACACACACACACACACACACACACACACACACACACACACACACACACACACACACACACACACACACACACACACACACACACACACACACACACACACACACACACACACACACACACACACACACACACACACACACACACACACACACACACACACACACACACACACACACACACACACACACACACACACACACACTCACACACACACACACACACACACACACACACACACACACACACACACACACACACACACACACATGCACACACTCACATATGCACACACACACACATAGAGCACACACACACACACACACACACACACACAAACACACATAAGTACAAACACAAACATCTACATATATACCCACACATACATGTAAATACATTACAAATGTACTATATACAACCTTTACAATTACACCCAAATACCCCCAACACACACATCCACCTACCCCCAAAACACACACACCCACCCTAACACACACAAACATGCTAACACATACGCACAATCACACACACACACACATACACACAAACAACTGATGCATAATCTAGATGTATGCAAATTATACCATTGTCATGGACTAATTTACTCAACACTTTTATTTCTTCAGTAAAATCTTGATAATAGGGTAGCTAAATTGATAAGTTGTGATTCCAAAGACAAACCACAGTTAATAATAAATGTCAGAGGAAACAGTCATGCAACAGTCGAGCCATTCAAATAAATGGTTTTTAGAATTCTAAGGGTTAAATGCCTCCATAACTGATTCCACCACCACACATGTCCGTAACCCTTCACTTTCTAGACACCTGTTTCCTTCACTGAAACCAAGGCACATTGCATCCCCTGCACTCCTCGACGCCACGCCGGTCCCACTCAAACCCAGGGTTAGCGCCGGCTGCAGCGCCAACGGGGCTCGTCCCGCGCTAACGAGGCACCGGCGGTGACGTGAGCCGGGCCGCGGCGTGACGCATCGCGGAATACGTACCACGAGAAACATGTGTAAACCAACTGACAATCAGTTGTTGCCTCGGTATACTTCCACTTCAATCTATTCATACTTCACGAACCTTGAGATAGTTGTGTCATATGCACGGTATACACACCGTACACCCACATACAAGATGATTTTGTGCGTGAGCGTTTGCGTTGATTCATCGGGCAATGTTTTTGTTTTGTCTTGAACTTTAACTCTTAACATGCCAGAAAAATAACAGCTCTATGGACGTTGTGCGTATTGTATAGTGCATATTTGCACCTTTGGTTGGCATTGTACGAGTTCAAATCGCAACAATGCTCATTTGGGAGCTAGGAATTGCTTTGTGCACTGAGAAAAGAGGGGTTATACTCAGAACAAAATACAATGTACTTCACAAATAAACAGTGAAACCTGTCTATACTGGCCACCCTGGGGAGATGAAAAATGTGGGCTTTATACTGGCCCCATGACAAAAGGGCATAACTGACATTTTTTTTTCAAAATTGAATTATATAGTGTAGGGGACTCAGTACATCATGTTAAGTTAAACATGCAGAAAAAAAAAATAATTAGAAGTGTCCCTTTATTTCATAATCCGCTTGTTAAAAGGACACTGAATAGGGCTTTAAAGACATTATATAACAGTGTGGAAGCCTTATTTAAAAAATGGTCAAACCTTACTTTCTGACATATCTGGAAGTGTTTGGATGGACAAATAAACACCTTAAAACACAAAAGTTTGGACAGTTATGCTGTCACTAGTACAATATGTGCAGATTCAAATTGGCACATTAATTTCCTATCGGGTGATAGGAAATTCTGCAACACAGCAGTCTATGGGGGAAAGCTGGAATGGTCTCTCAATGATTTTTACTTTTTTAAAGCACTTACTGATCGTTTTAAACTGCATTTTTTTTCAGGGCTTCATTTTTAGACCATGTCAGAGACACTGGTAGCATGGGGAATCATGCAGCTCAGATTTTTTAAACGGGAAACACTGTTATACAGTGCCTTTAAGGCTTTGAACAAAATACATTTTGCTCAATATCTCCAAAACACCAAAATGTCAATTATGCCCTTTTGTTGTTTTTTTTTTTTTTAGGGGGGGGGGGGCAGTATAGACAGGTGGCTGCTATATACAGATTTTTAGACACATCATTTGTCTCCAGGGGAATCAATTTTAGTGGCTACTATAGGCAGGTTGGCTGCTATAGAGAGGTGGTTGCTAATCAAACATGCACTCTGGGTTTAAACTTTAATTTTAGCAGACACACATGTATTTCTTGCTTTAGTAAGCATCTTGAGAAGACCAAAGAAGAATTTAGTATGCAATATTACTCTTACGCTTCTCCACACAATCATATCAATGCAGATATGTACCCTATAATTATACAGGTTAAATACTACAATCAGAGATGCCAACCTTCAGTACTCTAAAATCGTACTAAACTTGCCTAAAAATCGTATTTTACTATAAAGAAAAGTCATATTTTGTAATAGACTACATAATTGTTGCAAGTCAGACCCAGAACATGCAGAAATGTGTTTCCAAACTACTCTGTACTCACCTCAAAATCAATGGCAAAATTGCTCCTTCTCTTCAGTCTTTGACTTTAAAAATACTCATTTTTTTCCTTCTTCAGTGTCCAAACTATTCCTCATTATGTCTTTTTTTCCTGCTATTCTTGGTTTGTACAATACGATTTAGGGGCCAACTTGACCGTAACTTCCGACTTGCACTCCTGTTGACAAGTACCATACACACTAACACCAATATATATGAATGGGACTGGAGAGCTTTGCACACACTAACTCTATGGACACAACTCAACTTCTTACCTGAGAATTTAGAAATGCGTGCGTGCTAGCAGCACGCACGCACTTGATAGGTCAATGTACAGCACACATGGGGATCACAGAGAGATCACACTTTCGCGTGCGCACACTGTAAATACATTTACAATATACAAACTGCATGCATGTGCATGTACAGATCACTAGCAAAGACCACATATATGGAAAGCCAATGGGACAAAAACAGGATAATGACAGAAAGTCAGGAAATCGTATTTTTGATGGCCAAAATCGTAAGTACTGCCGTATTTTGGGTGAAAAAACGTAAAAAATACGGCAAAAACGTAACGGTTGGCATCTCTGCACAATGTATCACATCAGTTCTATGATTAAGTACATGATGTATGTCTTTATGAAATCTTTGAGAAGACCCAGCAAGATTTTAGTTATCAATATCTATTTATAAATTACTTATTTAATATGCCTTCCAGATATCAAAGTAAATATGTCCCCTGTAAGGTTATAGGTTAAATACTGACAATAAATGTCATCAGTTCTATGATTTAGTATGTCTTTATGAAATGATGTGGCCTACAAACCGTAATGTGTATTTGTGTCTCGGACGTCGTGAGTAGTCTGTCCCTCTAGTGTCCCCTCCATTGCTGGGAATTCCCCTAAAAAGTAAAATTCAAAAATAAAACAGACGCATTGAGAGACAGTGGTAGAGAACAAAATCAGATTGGTGCACACTAAAAAATCAACTAGATTGGAATTTATTGGAACATTTTGATAGTGCACACCAATAAGAACTTGCTCTAGAAATGTCAGAGCAGTAATCTGATCAAAGAATATTGTACACAGTTCAGATACATTAATTATGGAATTGGGTGAAGTAAATCCTTATTCATTGAGTTTGTGATATAGCTAAGGGGGTACCAATATAGGTTGGTAAATCGGCAATTGACATTAAAGATGTAAATTTATTCACGTGATCGAGTTTACATACAATCGATGGTAGATATTAAAATGCAGTAGTCTTGCGTCAACTGTAGAATACAGACATTAGGATTAGGTTGTACCACTGATACAATGCACTAAAAACAATAAATATTCAGTTTTCTCAGTTATGGGGATATTTTGTTTCAGTAAAATGATGGGGGTGTTTCAAATCCAGCCCCATGGTTTCATTTCAAGTAACAAGCTGTCCATCCACATTCAGGAATTCATCTTAACTCTTAAAGTGTTTAGCAGTATTTTGTGAATGTCACATTAAGCAAGTTTTGCAATGTTGTATCAACTTCAATCAACTAAAACTTTTCACACATGCATTAGGGAGGAAAATGTTGTAGATAAAAGAAAACCCTTTCCAATAAGGTAATCTTTATTTTAATACTGATAAGATTTCTGAAGTTAGTAAGTTTTGTGAAGTTACTTATTAATTAGAAATAATACATATCAACAAATTCTAATATTATGAGGGATTTAGGGAGGACAGTCCGGCTATAAACAGGAAAGAACCAGGTAAAGTTTCACGTGTGCACCACGCCAACACCTCCACTCCCTCGAGAGTTGTATTACTAATCATACAGCCGTGTCCCCCCCAAAATGTCCCTCTGATAGACTGCTAAATTAAATTCAAAATTAAGTATCATTCTTTATTTTGTGTCCTGATTTAGAAAGCCCATTTTAGTTTCTAACTTTTGTGAAAATTTCATTGGTCTCGCTTCATTGGTTTTGATTACACAGACTATTATGTATACAGCAGTGCTTTTTGGCAAATTCCAAGTTTGTAGTGCTACATCAATGCATCAACCTCTCTTGTAAATCACGTGGAAGGACGTGCAGGAGAACAATAAAAGTTTACAGCTGGACAAAGAAGGACAAATAATAAGTGAAATACACTCTGTGAAAGCAAACAAAGCCAGTAGAACAGAACCTTGATTAGTTTTCATTTTAAAAAGTGGATGAACAGTCGTTGAGATAATTTAAGTGAAGCGTGGAATAAGGTAACATGTCTGTGATGTGCCTCTCTTTTGATCAAACTTAGATTGGGCTGAAAAGCACTGCCATTACATAAGAGGCTGTATATTCAAAACCAATGAAGCGGAACCTTTGAAATTTTCACAGGAATTACAAAAATAAGGCTTTCTACATATGTAACCTCAATGGAGTATGAAACTTGATTTTTGGAAAAAAAAATTATTCTGCGGTCTACGAGAGGGGTATTTTTTCTGGGACACGCTGTATTTTTGATATTATTTGACACTTATTTCAGGGATGCAATTTTCTGGCATAAAATTGAGCCCAAACGCATAAAAGAGTTAATTTATCATTATTGCATTGGTGTCATTTTTTATATCAACATTGTGTTTCACAATTAAAGGGTTAACCGAGATTTTTCTTCTCAAGGATTTAGACACCTGCTCACTCTCTTATCAACTTGCATGATAAGATCAAATGTCAAAAAAAAAAAAAACTTTGACAATGTTGACTGTGCCAGATAAAGAGGAAAAAAAGAAAAACAATATAAACTCTTTCAGAAATGGGGGCCTAAAAATGCTAAGTCTGTAGAAAGGACTGTTGTTGCCAATTACTAAAGAGCATGATCTCATAAAGAAGCTACGAATTCCACAGG
>JZLH01S0559234.1:45255-57775 GCA_001188425.1 Eucidaris tribuloides
TCTTTCTTCTTCCTTTCCCCTTTTCTTTCGGGTTTTTTTTTTTTTTTTGCCGGCCGATTGGGGGGGGGCACGTGCCCCCCCGTGCCCCCCCGTAGTTACGCCACTGCTTCCCACACACTGTTTTTCCTAATTGTCAATGTTTTGTTGTGGGTGTTCTTGTCGTTGTTGTACCTAAAATCCAGTATGTATTCTGCGTTTAAAATAATGAAGACATGATACGTACGCATATAAATAACCTCCCTACTCAAAAGCATTGCAACATACAGTATAACGCATGCATTTTGAGTTGAAGGGGTCTTTCTATAACGACGTCCTAATGAAGTTTATTATTGGAAAATAACAAATTATTTGAAAAGAAACCATTGAATATTCTTTCTCCTTTCTTCTCCAAGGCAGAGAGATTATCAAATGCAGGCACACTCACGGCAGAGAGGCTGGAACATAAAATTTAACATTTTATCGCCTCCCTATAGGGGTGGGGTGTTAATTCACATTAGCATCGTAATTCGGTTTCATATTTCCAGTGGAACTTTTTTGATGGTTTGGAAAGACTTCCAACAACCAAAAAATGCTAATGTGTTCCTCTGAAGCCGTCTCAAAAAGTAGAATACACCCCACAAAGAAGAAAGCGCCTACTATCTGCCTATCTGCCTATAGTGGTAAGGAGAATATACTACTTAAAGATGATGGCGTTCTCTCCACATCATTATATCCAATAATATACTGAAAGGCCCCATGACAGTAAACCGCCTTTAGAATTGAGAAATAATAAGAAATTACAACTTGGAGAGGTCCTGTCTAAATATAGGGCCTATCCTCTTGCTGTGCCCGTTATTGTCTCCTTCAAAACATAGCAAACCACACCACACCACTCTAATGGCCCCTGCCCGCACTCCTCACTAACCCAAAGTATCTATAGCCGCTTATAATTGCGTCCTTTGAGGTCGGCTTACAGGGCATATACTTGATCATTTTCGGGCAAGGGTAGCGTGAATAACACTTCCATTTTGTTATCTTAACAAAGAACAACATTAGCTCAAAATCTTGTAA
This sequence comes from Eucidaris tribuloides, assembly GCA_001188425.1. NCBI lineage: Eukaryota > Metazoa > Echinodermata > Echinoidea > Cidaroida > Cidaridae > Eucidaris > Eucidaris tribuloides. The sequence continues at coordinate 46,306 of JZLH01S0559234.1, forward strand.
AGGTGAAGGTTTCAAGGATATCTGAGACTATAATGCTTAGTGCTATTTTCGAGAGATCGAATCGATAGTCCTGCAGAGGTACAAGGATGATCTTAAATAGACCGTTAGGCGTATTGTTTGGATGACAATGTTGCTCAGACTTTGTCACGCACTTTAGATACTTAACGTTGGAATTGAACTTAAACCTTAAAGTACTGTCTTCAGGAAATAGCGTTTCGTATTCACTGCTAATTAAGTATATTCCACATCTCTTTGTACCGGGATTACGTTTATGTTAGCTGTCATGAAATCGCGTGCTTAACAAAGATCGCTTTAGTAATGACTTGAAGTGCTGGGTCTCCTTCATTACCACCTGTTAAGGAAAACTCAAAAGCCTTCGATTTATTGCTTGAGAAAGTCATCAGGATTACGTGTTTTTCAGGCATAAGATGTAATGCCTCAATGGTTAGATTTAAAAAAGAAAATGTTCTTTAAATAGACGAGAGTTAGTCTGCTCCTGGGACGAATCTTTAATAATTGTAAACGGTTTCCATTTCTAATTCTTTAAACCCGGTCACATAGTTTCACACAGTAGTCTATAGAAAGAAATGGACAAGGTGAATACTGTCAACCCGAGTACACGTAGATTTTCAGTTTCTTAACCCTAAAGAGCCCAAGCTATTTTTGGCTCTCCGTGGCCCAAGGGGGAGGGGGCACATTGTGCCCCCCTTCTCTAAAATCTTTATTTTTTGACCAATCACTCTCAAATTTGGCACACATGCAAAGCAAACTCAAACTCTACAAAACGCAACCATCAAAATTTCTCAAGGCTACCACATGGGGGCGCTATTCACCATAATGAAATACATAGAAAATATGGATTTTGTTGAATATTTCGAAGTTTTTGTCTTTAATATCCCTTGTATACACTCACAAGTGTTTAATTTGTGTCTAAATATACAAGATTACATATTTTAAGATAGAAAATAAGTATTTTGAGTAAACTTTGACTGTTTGGGGCTCATATTTGTGTGACAATACATAGTGGGAATGTAATGCGTATATGCACAAATTACTATGCACTGTTGGTTGCACTGAAGAGTTGAAATAACCTGAATAAATGTATTTTTTTATCATTCTGGTAAACTTTTTTTGATGGAATTGCAGTTTGATACATCAAATCTTGTAATCTGATAATTTAAAATTGAAAATAAAGAAAAAATGCAAGACAAATGAATTTTCAATATTTTTTATTGTTTTTTTATTGTTTTGGCGCCAAAATGAGACATGCCTACACCCCCCCCCCGCGCAACCTTTCATCACCCTTCCCTCAAAATGACTTTTCGTCCTATTTATTCATTTTCGGGGGGGGGGAGTTGACGAAGTGATGACAGGGACAAGCAAGAAGAACCCGTAAGCCTCTAGCCCCATGTACTGATTTGTCGATGTGAGACAAGAGTACCAGTGGTAAGCAGTGAGGGCGAACCTCCCGTTCAGGGTGCAGCTGGACTACGCTGGACACCCCCGAACGGGCGATAATTGACGTGCTCCGTGGAATGTAGTCTCACATTTCACGGCAGCCCGAGCAAGGTCACCACCCGAATTAGATTAATTCTAGTCGTTTCATGCGTGGATTACGAAACGGCATCAACCCCGCAAGCCCGTGTCCCCGTGCTTCGCACACGTTATGCATATACTGTAGTAAGCTTGTATAAAAAAAAAAACTAGTAGTTATGCGAAAGGCTTTTCATTCGGTTCAGAATTATTTGTTGGATACTTGGTATAATCACGGAGGTAACCAGATTATTGGTGTAACATTGCTTCAAAGAAGTGAAATAGTAATTACATGTGAAAATAACAGTGTAGGACTATTATTGGGACATAGATTTACAAGGTATCAACACGTATAAGAGTGAGCGACATTTCGTTCGGCAGTCATCCGAACCGTCGTATCGGTCGATTTTGGTCAAAATATCGATTTTGAAATTTTTGCAGAAATTGAAAGTACAAGTCCTACTCTTTATATGGATAACTTTCTAGACAGCAATTTATTTTATTTTCTGAGATATGAGGGGATTTTAAAAGCGATGCCTTATAATTTTTTGATAAAATGTGCAAATCCCATTGGAAACGTGTACTGTAGCACAGTAAACAACAACTGCGCGCACTTGATATGCAAATACGCGTTCAGCAAACGCGCGCATACGCGCTGCATTGACTTTGCACGTGAAAGAGAGATACGACGGTTTGGTTGATTGCGCATATTGAAAATGTGGTCTGCGTTGTTGAATTCCCTATGGCGTTTAGTACAGGGAAAATCTAAACCGCTCAAACCGAAATTACAAGCATGTAGCTCTTTTGCAATATTTTCCCTGATTCTTGGTTCTGTGTAAAAAAAAGATATCACTGTTAAGCAATTGTCTTGGTCTTCAATAAAAATATTGTAAGGCTTAGGACAAAAAGTAGCAATTATAGTAAACTTTGAAGTCGATTTTCTGTGAAATGAGTTTCGCACTGTCGTATCGCGATACAACGGTTCGGATGACCGCCGACGATTTGTATGCTGCACACGGCTTGAGTATGAACTTTGGATGTTAGTGCAGCATAGAATTGAAAGTTTGCAGACGAAATTTCATTATGCCTGCTGGTCGTGATTACCTATGGCTAACATTTTGCCAATGCCCTGTGTGCACTATGTTCTAAACGAGCTCGAACTCGAAACTTGCGTTTACGACATACAATTGCATAGGCATAACGATACCCGTAGCTATTCACGACCGGCATAATGGACTTTCCATTGCAAACTTTCAATTCCTAGCTGCACGAACATGCTAATTTTACACTCATGCCTGTGAGTGTCAAGCAAACAATTAGTGAAATCTCACTCTTACTTACATGTCAATATATCGAAGTTTCGCTCCCTAAATGTAGAAAGAAACCCGAGGATTTGTAATCAAAGAATCACTGTCATTCCACGCACGACGCAATCTACACAGTACATGTATGTACATACACACACGCCACGTCGCCACACACCGGTTCAACGAACGTACGTAGTAATACATGTACGAGCATTCACCGTGGAATGCTATCTACGGACTTATTGAACAGACTAGATACGAGGCTAGCAGCCGTTTCAAAGCAGTGCGCACGGGTCTGTATCTTAACATTTATTCGAATTCCTTCAAAACGCATCGGTAAATTCTGATTTCCCTCGGTTAGTCTCTTCAAAATAGACCAAAGATTAACATGCTTCCGTCAAAACGATGCCAAAACGAGAAATAAATGTGCCAAAGTTCAGATGTTCTCTCTGTGGAGCGCAGCACGCTACTCGCACGCAACATATTGTACGTGCGTAAAGCAGTGTGTGTGCTGCGTTGGCGCTGTGAGATCCTGTGTGCACATGGCTGTACAAATCATTTACATCCCATTTGAGGGATCCCCTCTTCGGGCAGTTTGCCCTCACTGGTAAGTGCTGAAATCGCGCCCCCTTCCAACATCTGACGCTGATGTTTTCTTTGGTTACATGTTCATCAGATTGAACGTTTAAGGTTTTTTTTCCCCCTTTGTACTTTTGTGCTTTTGCACCCAGCCCCCTCCCCGAAAAAATGGTGCCCGGGGAGCCTGCCCCTAGCCCCCAGATACCCCACTACACAGTACTGATTTTCCACCCGATCGATATCGTCTTTTCGATGGAGTGCGTGATTCCCTTCACGTGCTGGGGTGTTTCTGTCTGATCAGAGGGACGGGGTAGTGGGGATAATGTATCTTACAAAAGACCCAACCGCCATAAGGTGGACGCGAACTATAGAAATCACTACATCGGGTAGCCAAGCTCTTATCCATATGACGCTACCCCCCCCCCCCCACCAATATTTTATATGAGGTCATAACAACTTAATCACGTTAAAGTGATATGCTAACATTGTGGAGCTTCAATTAAAAAAAAAAAGTCAAACTTTGATATCTGAGCTAAATAATGCTAATTGAATGGACAAATAAACACCCTAGAATACAAAAGTTGGGAAGTTTATGCTGCCACTAGCACGGTATGAATGAATAAACAATAAATACTCGGGGCGAGTAAAAAAAATAGCCTAGATCTACACACAGTAAGTCTATGGGAGGAAATGGGCAGGTTAATCCGGTCAACTTACAATTTTCACTTTTTTAAAGCACTAAATAATCATTTTGAAATACAATTTTTTTCAGGGCTTCATTTTTAGACCTTATCAAAGACACTGAAGCATGGGGAATCATGTAGCTCAGATTTTTTTAACTGTGGTTAAATGTTAGCCAGTGTCTTTAATGATTAGGCCATTAGGGGCCTGTGTTTCGTAAATGCATTTCAATGAAGTCTGCATACACTCGTGTTCATAATTATGGAATATTTCACAGAAATTTTTAGAAGTTACAATTCTTCCTTGAACGGTATATCTGGGACTAATATGAAGAGCTCGCAACCAAAAGGCGCTAAATCCACTTTTCACCAAGTTGCATGTTTTTCATGATTTGGATAGACCTCTGTCATGTGTATCCAAATAACATATTATTTTCTTAAAATCATTTCAGAAAATATAAAAAAAAATGATATGAAATTTATGCTTTCAACCAAAAGGCGCTATTTCCTTTTCAGATTTCAGCCAAAAGGCGCTAAATCCACTATTTCTATTCTTTACTCCGATTGGCCCAAGCCTGCCTGCCATTGGTGTTTTGACCAATCAGAAAGAAGGACACAATTAGCATTTCAGACGCATGAAGCAAGAATCAGTGTGCATCCTGTTTATGTTTTCATGTGTTACGTGTTGATCGAATCGCTGAAATACGGCAATTTATGTGTCACTATACTCGACAGGTTGAAACCGTTGAATGTGTTTGCAGTGTATGACATGTCTTGTACGATTGTCTTGTGTAATGTGGTATGCTGATGTGTCCAAACCTTCATGATGATGAAATGTGTAAGCTACTGTTTGATGCTTATGTGTGCAGTTATACTTTAACCAAATCTTTTTGAGTAATGTTTGTTCTAGTGGTATGTTATGAAAAAACATTGCACTGATGTGTGTGTGTGGGGAGGGGGGTGTTGTATGTTGAGAATGGTTTCAATGTTCAAAATGCAGTTAAAAGTAAATGACATCATTGGGGGTAGTCCTCAACTTGGGGTAAAAACTATTCTAGAATCAAATAAACTATGGAGCGATTCTTCTGTGAAAATTTTGTAGTCAAAACTTGACTCATTTTAAAATAATGCCCATCAGTATGCCTTGTAACAGACAAATTTGTAGTGTAGCCTTCTATGGGATTTATTTCCATTGGGGCTCGAAAGAAACAAAATGCTAGTATGTTCATGCTTGATTTGGCTAAACAAGGAGAATTAAATGTATCGTGCCCCGATAAAATTAAACTGCTGGCCTGTTCATGCTTGATTCTCCTTACGTAAAGCAACTCAAGACATTCTTCCAGCCAAGAGATCCATTCCAGCTGGTATACATGTGGTTTTTCTTTCAACCAGTTTGGTTCTAAAGGCATTTTTTATTTCTCCTGATCATGTCACTGAGCTTTAATTGTATTCAGTAAACATTTCTACAACACATTCTTGCAAATTACATAATTTTACACAAATGCCATTGACCAACTCAAAAAGGACCTCAAATGGATTTCTGCCAAAAGGCGCTAAATCCACCATTTCTGCCAAAAGGCGCTAAATCCAAAACAAATTGATATTTAAAAAAATATATAAAAGACATCCTGTGTGCAGGATTTTTCTAACATATATTTTTATAACCTATAGTAGTAGCTCTTTCACTTGTAATACAGACTTGATGATTAAATGGATAGAAGTAAGTGTAACAAAAATCATCGATTTTCTCGAAATTAGTCAAAATGGATTTAGCGCCTTTTGGTTGCAAGCTCTTCATATTTGCTCACTCCAGGTGAAACAATTATAATCTAAGTATTTCAGGAATGGATTTTACTTTAGTCATCTCATGAAATCCAAAAATTGCTTCACATACTGCGTTTTCGTGAAATAAACACTTGTCTTGTAAATTTTGGACGATATAGGAGAAACAACTTAAGTATCAACACAATATTCCATAATTATGAGCATGAGTGTATGTGCGAAGTTGACCGATAAATTATAGGCAAAATACCTCAATAGTATAATTATGAGACAACAGAAAAGATAATTACCTGTTTCGATACTAATTTGCACATCAAGTAGGTATCAGGTATATACAATCGGGTTAAGACGATAATGACGGTTAATTAGCTGCTTCTTTGCTAATATCGCATAAAATCACGCAAGCAGCTTACGACATCATTTGTGAAACGTATTCTGGAGTGCGACCGAATTAAATTGACCATGACGTTTTTAAAAATTCATTAAATTTGTTTTATTGGTAGCGGTGGCACTAGGGTCTTAAAAGCTAAATATTTAACGAATCATCATATTTGTTTGAAATTCCCTTTATTCTGTTGTACTGCTTAATTAATCAATTTATCTATTTCTCTAATATTACTATTATTATTATCATTATTATTATTATTATTATTATTATTATTATTATTATTATTATTATTATTATTATTATTATTATCATCATCATCATCATCATCATCATCATCATCTTCATCATCATTACCCTAATCAGTATTATTATGACAAGATGAATTAATTAGTATTAATTTTTATATGTATTTATCTATTTTGTCACACAAGTATGTACGTGTGTATGCTGTAATTTTTTAATGTAAGTTTTTATGTTTGTATATATATTAGTATGTATGTAAGTATTTATATATATATATATAATTTATTTATTTATTTATTTATATATTTATATATTTATATATATATATATATTTATTTATTTATTTATTTATTTATTTATTTTAATATTTAGTCATTCATTAAGGCTATTCCTCATATTCATTGTGTTTTGTCTGTGGCTTGTCGGCCGGTACGGTATAATTTTGAATCATCAGATTTTTCCCCTTAACCTCAAAATAATCCACCAAACGGTATGGACCTGCCCTGCCCAATTCTGCACCCCTCCCCCACCCTCAACGTTTGAAGTCCTGTCACCCTTGATTAGTGCCTAATTATATTGTTATTGCTACCTTACAAATTGCGTCAATCGTTTTTTGTAGTTTCTATTAACCGGGACATAATTAAACCGTTGGGAAATCAGCTTCATCGCATGCGGCGCTATTTATCACGATTTGCACTGGAGACTAAATCATTCTCATTGTAATCATTTTGATTACATATCCGTCTAATTTTGATAAAATTATTTACAATCGTGACCCAGTTCAGAGCTTCCTAATACTTAATTGCTGTAAGTATACAAAAAACCCTGATACGTTTATAGCCTAAACTCGATTATTTTTCGTGAAAAGAACATAATTACAATTTGCGTACACTTATGGGTAGGGTTGCCAGTATGGCTTTTTTAGCGCCAAAAATACCAAATTTGGCGTTATTGATATCATTTGGCATTGAAGAACTAAAGCACATGCCAAATGGCTTTTTGATTTGTTTTGTTTGTTTGTTTGTTTGTTGGGGGGGGGGTTACAATGGCATTCGTAAAAATCATTATAAAACCCGATTTTCAGAGGATTTTCAGTAAACTAGCTGCCACGAGGGTCCAAAGGTAGCGGTGCGCATCCACTATACATGCAAAATCTGACTGCGTGTAATCCGAGGCACTCAAATTTCGGCTGCGGAAAATGTTTCAAAGATTATAAAAACTGATTACATGGTCATATCTAACCATATCTAAGCTTTGATGCCAATGCAAATTTGGCGCTCTTTCACTGAATTTGGCATGTGATTTGGCGTTTTGAGAATCGGAAATCCTGGCAACCCTGGTTATGCGGTGAGCTATAGTATTTTAATTTAATGATAACTCTAATTGTAACCTTAGGGCGAATTCTTTTGTTTTCGACTCCTTAATGAAGTCGCACACACCAAACTTAAGGAAAGTGCAAATATTGTAATTGAGATGGGAAATATGAAAGTGAGATGAGTTCAAAAGCCGAAGGTTTTATGACATTCGCATTTTGCAAAAGTTCAAGTGTTCATATTTTTCACCCAAAATAATTTCCTTTTTATTTGTAATTTATTATGTCTTAAAAGATGTGTGACTTAATCAGGGTATGGTGGTGACAGATCACATTCTATTTTCAATGAAATCCAATACTAAATCATTATTCAATCCAATGTTTGTTTAGCAGTAAAACTACAAGACAGTCTACTGGTTGAACGTACGAACTCTTTCCGTTAAAGAAATTTAAACGCTGTCAGGTTTGTTTTTTTGGTCGATAGATGTAATACGTATATTCATACTTTCTTCACAATCACTTTGTCGAGTTCTCGGTAAGTATATACATTATACTGTAAATTATTTAAAAACAGGAAATCACTTTTGCACTTATGTAGCAGCACAAAAAAAAAATCCCTCATCCCCTATGAATGCCGGATATGTCTACAAAATCTGAAGATCAGTAATTTCCTAGAAATTAATAAAATGCACCTATACATGTAGCATGTCAGCATGGAGGTCTCGTTCCACCTTAGTGACTGTTAGACTAATCTGTAGCTTACTGAACAGTGGTATTATTTCAGTATTTATATATGAGACTTATGCATAAAATTTGTCAGATTCCTGGATGCATATCGTGGTACACATTTGTAACTTGTAAATAAATATCACATGTCATTATACATGATGAGTATATTCAATGTTAGGGTAGAACGAATAGACCAATAGAATTTGTGTCTCTTTCAAAAAATAATCCAATTATAGGGATAACGATCACTAAACATGCAAAAATTCCACTAAAAGTGAGTTCTATAGCTCCTATATTTCGCTAAATGATCCTGGATAGTGTTTTTTTCTAGTTCTATAATTATACCAGTGTACTTATACAATGGTTTTTTTTTTAGGCTTGCAAAAGAGACGCTCTACCTTGGATCTTACGCACACTATCATCTCGAAAAGTATGGACTTCCCTTTCTTCAATAATAGACAATCTTTGCTTGATCCTGGTCCATAACTATAAACTGAAGACCGCCCCCACTGGTAGTTCATTGTAGGCTCAATTTTTCATTGTGTTTGCCATCCATCGCTCGATATTCCTATTGTAGATAACCAGGTAACCGAGTCGTGACCTATTTGATATCAAAACGGGGGTTAATTACCTTATACGTAGACAAGCCACTCCATGCAGCACTGAAAAGATTCTGGGTACCAGTTTTGGTCAGAATGTGCTGGCTGATGTCAGGAAAATGAGATAAAAAGCGAGAAAACCTTGATATTTACCGTTACAACTTATGTTTTACTATCTTCACATTGTTTTCCTAAATCTACTACCCTTGATAGAGTTGAGTGATTATTACTACCTAATCTAATAACAAATACCGAACGTATTGTAACTTTCATCAGTTACGATTATCGATCACAATGAGGATTATAATTTCTATTATTGTAGAAATAACGCGGGGCATTATTAACAGATCAAATTACCTGACCATGACCGAAACCAGGAAAATGACATAGAAAGCGAGAAAACCTTGATATTTACCGTTGCAATTTATGTTTTACTATCTTCACATTGTTTTCCTAAATCTACTACCCTGGATAGAGTTAAGTGATTATTACTACCTAATCTAATAACAAATACCGAACGTATTGTAACTTTCATCAGTTACGATTATCGATCACAATGAGGATTATAATTTCTATTATTGTAGAAATAACGCGGGGCATTATTAACAGATCAAATTACCTGACCATGACCGAAACCAGGAAAATGACATAGAAAGCGAGAAAACCTTGATATTTACCGTTGCAATTTATGTTTTACTATCTTCACATTGTTTTCCTAAATCTACTACCCTTGATAGAGTTGAGTGATTATTACTACCTAATCTAATAACAAATACCGAACGTATTGTAACTTTCATCAGTTACGATTATCGATCACAATGAGGATGATAATTTCTATTATTGTAGAAATAACGCGGGGCATTATTAACAGATCAAATTACCAAGAAGTAAGGAAACAAATTAATGATGTCCAAAAGTGTCTACGATATATTTTTTCTCAACTTATGTGAATTATGAACTATTTATTTTGCCAAATTAAATGTGCGCCGGAATTAAATTATATCAACGAATCACTGTAACTCATTGATTGGGTAAATATTATTTAGAATAAAAATAATTATTCCAAAATAAATACAATAAGCGAAAAAAGGGACTATATTCGTGTTAAGCTCCTACTTTCTAAAGGTGTTCAGCGTTATTTTCTGACATTTTGTTCATTTAGTTTCTTCATGTATACACTTTAAAAGCGATGACTGCAAATCGTGTAACCCGCGTTATAAAATAATCAGGCACCCCCGTGTATTCACTTATCTCCCTCTCATTCAGGTCCACAAAATCGTTTCTGTGGAGGACCATAAATTGAACAATGAAATTGACGATGTAAGGGTGCAACCCGCGGTCACCAAGAGAATAGAATGGAATGTTCTACCCGTCGTAGAGACACCAGTTGTAAGCTATTCATTAACTCTTGTCACCTGTTATGAAAAGGAATGTTATAAGAAAGGAAATTATTGATCGCATTGTTTGCTGGTAGATTAGTGTCAGGCATGCGCATAAACATTGACCCGTTATTGGCACAAAGGTATTTCTTCGGAAAGAACAATGTATGTAATTGATGTTTACCAAAACATTGTACTGTTGTAAGTGAAGTTTACATTGCAATAGTTTGTTGTGGTAAAGGACGCAAGAGGAGAGCTCTTTGATCATGGTGGTATATATATCCTTATCACCTATATGTTACTTTGGGAAGACCATGCAACACTCTTTAATTATTAAAGGGCTGATAAAATACCTTATAGATATCGAGAATAATTTCATAACTGCAAATCAAATGAGTAAATGTCACTATAATGAAGTGGCGTACAGTGGGTCAGCTCATTAGGGGGGGGGGGCACCCAGTCGCTCAGTCAAAATTGCATTTTCAGATGGTGGATTTTAAGCGCTGTGGGAACGCTAAGCGTGCGATAGGGGCGGGGATAGGGGTACCACTGTCAAAGGTTTGTTTTGCTCTTTTTGTGTTAATATGTTCTCCAATTTAATCATTTTGGAATAAAACATCGCCGTTTGAATGTATAGGCTTATGTTATAATGATTATATTGGTATGTATGTCATTAGTGGTGAAAAGGCAATTCCGCGAGCGAGCGCAGCGAGCGAGTGGTTTGGAAAACTTTGAAATTCCAAGACGAAAGATGCGTTTTACAGGCCCATAGCCAGGATATTATAAAGGAGGGGGTTCGTATGAAGTAAAAAAAAAAAGACTTACTACAAGGGGCGGGGGGGGGGACAGACCACCGTACATGTAATTCCAGGGGCTCACCTTGAAGAATTCCAAGTAGGGTCCCCGTCCCGGGTGGGAGTAAAGGAGCTCCGCTCCCTA
>JZLH01S0559256.1:1279-6279 GCA_001188425.1 Eucidaris tribuloides
ATCAAGAATTCGTCATGTGTCTTCATCTGTTTTCATTTCTTGTTTTTTTATTTGTTTGTTTGCTTGTTTCTTTGTTGTTTTGTGGGGGGGGGTATATATGATCGAGAGTGCATGACGATCTCATAAAGATACAAGCAGTGGGTCGATGCATGCGAGGAACGACTGGAAAACATGTTGCGCACATTACAAAAATAATTTAGTGTTGCTGTTACCCTTTAATATCAGTGTTTCATGGTAAGATAATCAGCGGACAAAAAACTAAACGCGTTTCCTAGAAAAGGTTTCAGTAACACCTTAATCGTGATCACTCTACCTTAACTTGCCTCGCATACTATCAATAATATTTATTGAAAACGCACACACACACACACATAGCACATTTAATATATATTATTAATATATATCGCAATATGACAACTGTGAAAATGATGGCTAGTTTCTTGGCTCTGTATCGTATCACAGACCCATTTATCTGATAATGCACGGAAAAGTCATTGAGATGGTCAATTAAATTATTAGAATCGATTATGGAATCGGTCACTCGGAATCGTTAGAGAAAAGCAGAGATAGTTCAATCCAAAAAAATAAACCGCGGTATTTGTTTCGCGACAAATCGTGTATTAAAGGCAGAATCTGTAGTCTTTACAGTTAGCGAGTCGCTGAACGATGAAGCAGTGGTGTTATTTGATAGTCACACTGAATACTTCTGAATAATGGATTTAGACAGACAGGGATGAAATCATTCTCAGTTGATTGGCAAATGATTTTGTGACTGGTAGATTGTATGTATTACGATTCGTGTTGCGTTTGTGTAGAGAACATCAAGTGATATATGAATCTGGTTACGGAAAATGGCAGACCGCAGGTCTCCTACTGGTTAAGACAACCAGCCTGCGACATAGCTGCTTACCTGGTTCCACAATGTCGCACGCCTATTTCTGAACCAGAGTGGGCGTCAGCACTTCCGATACTCTACAGGGGTCATGGAATGATTGTTGGAACCAGGGACACTGGGAATGATTGTGGGATCCAGGACCTGGGAAGCGATCTGTGGGGTCCAGGACCTGGGAAGCGATCGTGGGATCCAGGACTGCTGGGAACCGATCGGGGTGGGGTCCCAGGGACCCTGGGAAACGATTGTGGGATTCCAGCACCTGGGAACGATTGTGGGATGCCAGGGCAACCTGGGAACGTATTTGTGGATCCAGGGACCTGGGAACGATTGTGGGATCCATGGACCTGGGAACGATTGTGGGAACCAGGGACCTGGGAACGATTGTGAGCCACACTGCAACAGCTGAGGTGTTGTTGCACAATATAGATTTCAGATGTGGGGTTGAATTTTAACACCGTTTGGTATTATTTAGACACCAAAGGAATTACCTCAACAACAAAAGCATTGCTTTTAACGCAGGGGTTGTTGAAACTTATCACTGGTTTCTATATTAGGCAACACCAGCTGTGTCAGAGTTATTACCATAGTTTTTGCACCCTAGCACCCCGGCCCCCAGGGGGCTGCACGGGTCTCCACTTTGTCATGAATCATTTATAATCAAGTTCAAGACATTGTCGAACTGTTTTGTTTTTGTTTTTTAATATCTCGCTACATTAGCTGAAAGTAGTCTGTGATTATGTAGTGACAGGGGTCATAGGTCATGTAAATGCACTCCTTTTGAAACTCAACATAAAACGATAATTGCAATAAAATGTCCGAAATAATTTACGAGATAGCAAATCAACAATGAAATCTGCATACCCTTGATTTAATAAGGGAAATGAATAAATATTTTACGGCCAGATATCTTCCTTTGTGGAACAAAAAATTAATACAAAGTTTTCAAAATTTCCATAATTTTTCATGCGAAAAATAATAGGAAATAAATACAACTAATGTGGTATCAATGTTGCAAAGGAAACAGAACAGAAATCTTGGTTGAATAGACCTGCTAAAAGTAAGCTAATTGGGATCACAGATCCTCTAAAATGAATGGGTAAGACAACAAAACCGGAGATGATAATTTTGTTTTTTTATTTGGAAGAAAGAAAATGGAAGATAAGAGGAAAAGGGTAAAGTGGAAGTAAATAGATAAAAGATGAACTTGGAGAAAGAAAGATTAAAAGGAAAGAAAAATGGAGAATTGTTTTAAAAGGGATCAAATTAGCTTCCCCTCCCCCCACCTCCCCACTGCTACTCACTATAGACCGACGTTGTATAGCGATGAGAAGGCAGGCGAGAAAAACCAAAGAATTCACGTGTGAAGAAAACGCGCAAAATAAGTTGATAACTGGGACAAAATGAGATTGACCACACGATGATAATGGAATTGTGAGGCGACTAAAATCAACTGGAAACTGAAGAAAAAATAACAATAAATAAAAATAAGAGCAGAGAGAATTCTCTCGAATATGAATCATGAATTTGACAAGGTTTAAAAGAGTGGATAATGGCGCATGTTTGTTTGTCACCATTAAACACTTATTTGATTATTTTTGCGAAGATTTTGGTTACAATAGCGAAACCATAAGAAATGTTTGTCCTTGTAATTCCGCGGAATTATACATGTACGCAGTAATACGCGTTAAGTTACAAACATCCAAACTGAAACAAATTATATAGTTCTGAAAATCTACTGTATGAAGAAAGGCATCCAATATATTGAATTATTTAAAATTAATACTGCAATACAAAAGTCTGGAAAGTTGCGTTGCCAAAGATACGTATGGATACATGTAAACATCGCATATAAATTATGCAGCTGGCCAACTTATACAAAGCAGTCTGTGGTGGATAAAACTGATATTTTCACTCTTTAGCACTAAATCATCGTTTTGAAGTACTTTTTTTTTTACCGATTTACATTTTTAGACCTTATGAAAGACACTTATAACATGGAGGGAGGATTCTGTAGTTCAGATATTTTTAAACTACCGACATTGTTAAATCATGTCTATAATTAATGAACGAATAAGCTATGAATATTCCCGTTTATTATACATGTGATCTCCAACAACCAGGGGCCAAACTCGGTGGGATTATGTTGAAAAAATACTCGTGTGATTTCCAGGGATGATCTGCTTAAGGTTCTGACTTGGATAGACCATTTGCTTAGTGCAAACTTCAGTTACTGATGATAATGAATAATAATGATAATGATATTCAAGTTTCAAGTTATTTTCAAGTTATTTTCAATTTATTTTCCACTTACCCGTAAAAACAACTACAGAGTCAGCAGTACATAATTAAAACTTACAAGTGCTACAGAAAAAAAAATACAGATTAAAAATTACATGACGAAATTACACGACAAAAAGGAGACAGATACTAAATAAAGTATCATAAGATATGAGTAAGTGGAGGAATCAGAAAAAGGTTGTTGAACCTATCAAAGTCTAATCCCTAATAGATAAAGAGAAACTAGCTAGTACAATTAATAATAATAATAATAATAATAATAATAATAATAATAATAGTAATAATAATAATAATAATAATAATAATAATAATAATAAGAATAAGAATAAGAAAAAAGAATAAGAATAATATAAATAAATGAATAATAATAACGATGATAATAATGACTGTGTTTTTTGTATGAAAAACTTACATTAAATCTTGCAATGCAATGCACAAGGATTTTTTATCTGTGACGAGAAATTGAAATTATGAAAGCTAACCGATTGATTAATATCGTCCTAACTTGCTAGTTACTGCCTTTTGTAGTTGTTCTGTGACTAAAACACTGAATTATTCTTCACGAGTGTTTAATCATCGCTTACATTTGCATGTATCAATACTTTAATGTCAAATACCATATAATTCTTTGGAGCGTTATTAAACGATCTCTTAATTTCGTCTCCATCTTAACATCATCAAATGTTGTCTTGGATACGGGCATACTTCCACTCCAGCACCTATTTTGGCCGGTACATCAACAGATATTCCTTTTATCTGCGCGAAAAATAGCTGCGGAGAACGGTCTAAAGGGGGTTAAAGTCGGCGTGAAAGTTACACTGTATGCCGCGCGACCCCTGTGTGTGTTTTCGCTCGGTTAAACCGGGCATGAGATTCGAAGCATTTTACAGTTGGCATGACCCTATAGTCGAGCAGTCACATTTACAGCTTTTTGATCCATTAATTCTGACTGTTTGTCTCGGGTTTTTTTTTCTTTTTTAACGCTGGATAACTGTATAAGTGAAGTATGTAAGCTACCCTCCTCCTTCTGCGGATCTCGGGGGATTTTTGGCGGGAAAAACTAGTAGCGAGTTGTACAAATACGACCGGCGAGGACTCCACGGGTCCCTCTGGCGTCAGGCTTACAGTGTCGCGTCACCCGAAGACAACGGACCAGTCTCACCCCTCGTCTCCCCGAGGTATCGGCCGGTGATTTGCCAGTTATCCGATAGGCTGTGTATTTGACGGAGGTGCTATATTAGCAGGCTTCTTAATGTGTCGTTTACGGCGAAAGGTGACAAACGCGCCACCTCCGCGCGAGTGTGAAGATGGCCCGTGCGCGCTGCGCCACGAAATACTCTCCAGCGACCGCAACCGAGGTTAAGTCTCGCTTATGTGAAGTCTTTGCCCGTCGTAAAACTTCATGATGAGCAGATGTAAATAAAACATTAGTGTGGGGGATTGCTTGTTCGCCATTTATCATGGCTTCTAGAATGATTTTCCATACGCGTGATCAGCGAATCGAAAACGTTTAATTTCTCTTCCCATAGTGGTTGGTCGCATGGTTGAGCCGAGGCGGCCAAAGGGGGATTTAAAGCTGGAGGCGTCGTGGTGTTATCACACTATATACAAAAGATACAGGAATCATACCCATGGAGTCCTGCTGTCAGACTATTAATTATACCACTGATTGGCTAATATTTTCCTACAATGCGTCAATAAATACTTAAAACTGGAATTAGACAGGAGGCTAAACGTCTATCATCTTGAAACCGATGCAGAATCCGTCGACTCTTTTCAGACATCGTAGTTAAATGTCACCTTGTTG
>JZLH01S0559256.1:11279-19473 GCA_001188425.1 Eucidaris tribuloides
TGACCGCCCAATATTTTGAGCAACTTGAAAATGCATAATACGTAATGAAGGATATGTTTAAGAAGCATTGGGAAGCAATACAAAACCATCAAACTTTGCATGAATAATATATTAAACATAATTTTTTTTTCGGCGCGCTTCTTGTGCGAACTTTCGATTGCCATTTGGCGCACATCGGAGCGCGTCGAAAATTGTTGATTTTTGTCACTTTTGCCCCCCCCCCCCCCATGGATCGACGCCCCTGTATTATACAGCTTCCTCCAATTAAGATTGATGTATAACCGATTTTCCGAAAGACATTTCAGCAAAAAGAATATATTATTTATCACTTTCGTGGTAAACCTGAAATGTACCTATGAAAGTGGACATTATAGTCGCTGTCGTCACAGTGGCATGACGTAGGATGCGTCTATCTATTGGTTCTTTTTCTTCACAAAAACCTCTTCATTAAAAAGTGTGGAAAACACAATTATCTTGATGGATTTGCGATGTCAAAATACCTGAAAATGTTTATTAGAAAATAATTCACCCTTCTTAAAAAATTATTTTAAACCATTCATGTGAAAACCTTTGAAAAACCGTTAAACGATTTCCTGCAGGAAATTGTTCAAACCTGGGTTTAAAAGGTTATAAAACATGTAAAAGGATTACTTCAAATATATTCTCCATGTTATTCTTATATGTGCATTTTTACAGGTATATAAGCTTATATACCTGTATGATGAAATGATGAAAAAGTGGAAAAAAAACTACATCAAAAAACAAAAGAAACAAAAGGTTTTAAACGGATGATTTTTGAAGAATATGTCGATTTCCAAGGCAGTTTTGTAATTCTACTGTAATTATCGTAATTTTCACACACCTATACATGGCTAACATAATGTATGCACGCTCATTCACATACAAACAAATACTGTTCATACACACATAAATACACACATACCCACGCATAGTATTCACACACATACACACAGGAATGTATCAAGTAATGTCAATCCCTATAATTAAAACGTTTGTTCGAATATGACTTTTAAAGTCAATGTTTCCAGTTTTAAAAATCTGAGCTACATGATCCTCCGTGGTATCAGTGTAAAACTATCGTTTAGTGTTATTAAAGAAATAAAATCAATGAGCGACTATTCCACGTTTTTTGCTGCTGACTGGTGTGTTATTGAATTTTTGTCCCAAGGGCATTAAATCATGTAACATTGTGTACCTTTAAACATTTCGCTAATGACAGCATGTCAGCATAAACTGTATAAAATTTTGCGTGCTATTGTGTTTATTTGTCTATTCAAACACTGCCGTGTAGGTCAGATATCACAGTTTGACAGTTCTATAATTGTGTTTCCCCAACGTTAAACAGTGTCTTTAAAATTTATGATAGTGATTGTGTTTCGAGGCCGAAATCCCCACTAAATTTACACGCAAAAGTCACGAACGAATATCGATGACTGGAAATAAGAATACAATGATGACGATCATAATTATCATATAAACCTTGTAATGAGCTTCTGATAGTGACATTGATTAATGTTATCAATTACTTCGTATAACTATAAACACACACACAGACGACCGGACCGGTGCCCGTGGGCTACGAAAAAAAAAAGAGGGGGAAAAAAGCGCGCGGATCATATCAAAGGGTGAGTAGATCACGACTGCGCAGGAGAATTATTAGATCTATTATCGTAGGAGCGGACTTTAGTGGCTGTTCCATTCTTTGTCCCGTATCAGATATCATCGTGCTGATCATCCTGATAAAACACCTTAACACCTTATCGGACGTTAGTCTCGGGAACAGAAACGACGAGGTGAATATTCAACGGCGTCTACGGCATCTCCAAAGTGGGAGGGGGACTAGCACCCCATATTTTAGACAGGACCTGTTCAATCTATAATAGCTTATTCTTTCTCAGTTCTAAAGGCGGTTTACTGCTGCAAATGTCCTTAAATTTACTGTCGTGATTTTTCTTTACATTGGAAATAATGATGTGGAGCGAAGGCCACCATCCTTTATTAGTAGCCGTGTCCTTACCATTGTCTTATGAAGATAAGAGGCGTTTTCTACTTCGGTGTGTGTGGTCTTCTTTCTGAGACCGCTTCAGAGGAACATATCGGTATTTTGTTTGTTTGTTGGAAGTCTTTCCAAACACTCAAACCCGTTTCACGGGAAATATGAAACCGAATTACGATGCTAGGATGGATTAAATACCCCAACCCTGGAAGGAGCAAAAAAAAAGTGCACAATTTTGTGTTCCAGCCCCTTTGCCATGGATACGCCTGCATTGGAAAATCTCTCCGCCTTGGAGAACTAAGGAGAAAGAATATTCATCGACTTCATTTTACATAATTTGTTATTTTCAAATGGTAAATTCACGGGGACATCATTAAAAAAAAAAGACCCCATCAACTCAAAATGCATACGTTATAGTGTATGTTGCAATACTTTTCACAAGGGAGTTAAGGTAGGAACAATACAGAAAAGGGGGCTTGTTTATTGCAGATCTTCCGAAAATGAATGAAATAAAACAAAGTGAAGACAAAATTGAATGAAAGAAAGAGGAAAAAGAGAACAAAAATTAAAAAGAGAAAGGCAGAAAAGAGATGAGGAAAAGGGGATGTTTGTTTTTACCGCGGTGAGGACTTTTTCTTTCAAAAATTGTGTCTCTAAGGTACAATTTACTTTATCATCCACTATCCACCGATTGTGTTGGCTCAGGTGGTAGAGCGTCCGCCTCACAACCGGGAGGTCGGGGGTTCGAGCCCGTTCAAACCCCGGCCGCGTCATGCATACCAAAAGACGTAAAAAGATGGGAGTTGCCGCTTCCCTGTTTGGCGATCAACGATTTAAGGGATAGAGCAACGTGGATCTGGCTCTGCTCAGTGGCTGCCGTCCCCACGATCAATTGGGCAAAATGAATTTTCGGAGGATTTCTATGTTTGATTTCTGTTTCGAATAAAATGTAAATTATATTATTATTATTATTGTTATTATTATAATGTGGCGTCATTATTATGTAATGTTAACCCATCATAGACGAGCGACCATAGATTTGTGTAGTGTACACGGTTCCGATCCTCTCGAAGTGCAGCTGGAGGGGAACCCATGATATGACCCCCCCCCCCTCACTTTTGAAAGTGGGGGTGGGGAATACCCCATCTGTCCCCCGCGCCCCTTGACGCCCAGGTGAATATTAAACATCCTTCAAGATGATACAACCGCACTCGGAATACAAAAACCATGCCGAATTTATATCGATATTACATCAACCCACCGCGGGCGAGAAAAGCCGGTTTTTCGATATTCTTGACGATATAGACGTCATAAGTATAATATCATGTGCCGCACAGCGGTCGGAATATTGTAACGCAAACTGTTTCCATATTAACCTTAGATGTAATCTAAACAATTACAATCACTGAAGAGAACAGCGGTGTTCGAAGGAATTGATGTATAATGCGCAACAAAGAAAACGAATATCGTCTACTGATATGATATTCTCTCCTAAGACGCTATCAAGTTATCTCACTAAACCCTAAATCAAAATAAAAACTAGTTTGTATTCATGCACAATAAATGCTATGCCTTTTTTTATATAAATTCAACTCAAATTCGTACTAGTTTCTGAGTCAAATCCCTTCTTGATTTTACTGAATCATTCGTCCGTATTGGCAACGAATAACTCTTGTTAACCACAACATTGCAGTAGTGAATACTTCATGACTTTCCATTTAAAAATACACTGCACAAACGGTGTTTAGTGAGCAAACACTTTTATTAACTCATTCTTGCTGTAACTTTGTAAAACTGTTCAGAGGCTAAACGTCGTAATCACTAAGCATCGGTATTCAATTTTGTTTTAACACAATAATATACCCCTGCCAGAAAGAACACAACGTCGTCACAGTGTCACTCTGTGAAAATGGGCCAAATCCGCAGAGTAGCTAGAAAAACACAGGGTCCTCATAGTGTGACCTCTAAGAGCACACAGTGAGCCTAGTGTCACACTGTGAAAATGGGCCAAATTCATATAGTGCCACATTGTGTTCACACTCTTGTCACAATGTAAACACACTGTGGACAACATTGTGCTTTTTCTGGTAGGGACGAATTCTATATACATCTTTACTATGACTTGCTAAACATTGTTTGATTGCTTAACACGCATTTACAGCGTTGTGATTTTTTTTATACATGTATCTTTTTGTTGTTGTTTTCAATTTTCAACCTTCGAATTTTCTATATAATAAGCGTACTCTTTTTCTCCAAGATATTCCACGAGAGATGTTAAAGGTAAATGACATGATTGGGGATAGTCCTGAACTCGGGCTGAAACGACTCTAGAATTAAGTAAACTATATGCAAGGATTATCCAGTGAAAATCTTATAGACAAACGTTGACTCATTCTAGAATAACTAATATCCATTGTCCCCGTGGCAGGCAAACCTGCTGTGTGGCTCTCCATGGGTCCTATTTTTATCGTGCCCCGATAAAAATAAAATTATAGTATGTTCATGCTTGATTCTCTTTAAGTAAACAAATTAGAGACAAATCCTTCCAGCAGGGAGATCCACTTCAGCTAGTGTATAGTTGGTATATATTTCAACTCATTTGGTTCTTGAGGCATTTTCAAGTGTTCCCAATCATGTCACTAACCTTTAATAAATTACATAAACACCATAGGCCTATACTATAAGTAACTCCTCTAGAAAAATTCTGCAACTCAGTGTTGAGCGTCGATATCTCTCTTGGTATTGCAGTATAATAATTGATATTGGTATTGTTGAAAAGCCTGACTAGTTTTGCTATGATTATACGGTGTGTCTCAAAAAAAATGTATGCAAGTGAAAACCGCCCTCTTTGGCAATTAGAAAATACCCTGTGACATGGTGCTTACATCAACGTCAAGAACTTAGTCTTAGCTTTCAAATAACGTCAGTTTTGTTCAATTTGCTTGTTTTAATCTTGAGATTTGTTTATTTAAATAAGAAAGGGTGAAATCGCAATTGTGCCACTTTTACTTCAGTCCCTAGTTAAAGTGACACAATTGGGACTCCACCCTTGTGTTGTTTACAAGATATCTCGAGATTAAAACAAGTAAATTGAACAGAACAAAAAGCATTTGATAGCTAAGACTTTGCCCTTGAGGTTGATGTTAGCATCATGTTACAAGAGTATTTTTTAATTGTCAGAGAGGGAGCTTTTTACTTGCACAATTTTTTGAGACATGCTGCAGCACTTCTCAAAAAATGTACAAATGAAAAGCGCCCTCTTTGACACTTAGAATATACTGCTGTGACACATGTTTACGTCAACATCAAGGGTGAAGTCTTAGCTTTCAAATGCTGTTTGTTCTGTTCAAATTCTTTGTTTTGATCTCGAGATATCTTGTAAGCAACTAAAGGGTGGAATCACAATTATGTCACTTTTACGGGAAGAGGGCCTGATGCTATCATTGACTGTACTAAAAGTAGCACATTTGTGATTTTACCTTTTCGTTGTTAACGGAAGATATCTCAGGAGTAAAACAAGCAAACTGAACAGAACAAACGGCATCTGAAAACTTAGACTATGCCCTTGGTGATGATGTAAGCATTACGTCACAAAAATGTTTTTCTCATTACCAAAGAGGGCGCTTTTGACTTGCACAATTATTTTTGAGACACACTGTAGATTCGTGGACTGTGCAAGACATTTTAATAAGAGGCCAAGTCAAAAGCGAAAAGTTGCAAGGTGCATTGTTATCGTCACCAGTTCAGTGTACATTTGTATGGAGAGTGGATTGTGTTTAATAATGTTATGATGTATTTCAATGCAGAGTGTTATTTTCACATTCTATTTTAATCATCAAATGCGATTGAGGGGTAAGGTAATTGTAAAGTTATCGTTGTGTTTGAGTTTCAGTAAGATTCTTGCAAGTTTTTCAAGGTCCCCTCCAACACACATTCAGTTATCAATAAGTACAATTCCCTCGATCACAGTTTGAATCACACTCTACAAAACAATGATAACAGCAAGAAAGACTAAAATTATTCTTCATCACTGTATTTGAAGAGCTTAGTTCCAAAAGGTGCTAAATACACTTTAGTAACTTCGGAGAAAAATACATTTCTTTGCCTAAGTTTGTACACGCGTCTATGGACAAATAACATTCTAACCCAAAATATTTCATACTTGCTCGTGGAATTTGGCTACCAATTTTGAACTGTAACCAGATAAGTAGGTATTGAATGTGTTGATGTTAATAACTCATTTTTGGTGCAAATGGATTTAGCCCCTTATGAAACTAAGCTCTTCATTTGATAACACCATAATTCAAAACATGTTAAAATTCTCCCAAGTGCATGACCACCTCAAAATCATTATACTCCGTGCATATTTTATTTTCAAAAAAAAAGAAATCTGTCACTGTCAATACGATTAATTTGTGCAACTTTTCACTTTTGACTTGGCCCCATACTCTGTTGTCGTAGGCCTACATATTCCGTGACTTCAGAATCATTATATTGTTGTTGTTGTTGTTGTTGTTGTTGTTGTTGTTGTTGTTGTTGTTGTTGTTTTAGGTCACTTCATTCAAGATTGAAAATTGAATCTTACGCTGAAAGGGAAATAAACAGGATACCAATATTAAGAATAATAATACAAAACATTTTTTGGCGCTTATACGGGGTTTCTAAGCGCAGATATGTTCTGTCTATGATATTAATACAAAAATTAAAGTTAAATGCAAAAAAGAAAAATTATATAAGAAACTTCAGCTAATTCAAACAATAATACTTAAAATTAAGTGAATACTGAAAATCAAAGTTGTGTGAGGTCCCCATTGACCGACCTAGCAACTGGACAGTTCCACAGGAATATTTATTAAAAAGGTAATTTTTCAGCAGGGTCTTGAACGATTCGCGGAAGTGGTTTCGATTATATGGGCAGGTAGAGAATTTCATGAGAGAAGGGGCAATTTGCAGAAAAAGTGGGATCACTATATTGTTGTGGCAGTGTGAGGTCGCAAGGTAGTTAATTGCGTTGTAGAAGATGAACGAGAGGTCTTTGAGGAAGTAGCTGGAACGTAAAGAAATGAGATAATTGCGAGATATTGGGGCTTGCCCTATTTCAGAATTTTGTATGTAAGGAGAAGAACCTTCAAATATGGGCTGATGTATTGAGCCAGTGGAAGTATAAAATGGGATATTTCGATAAGCAAATGTCAGATTGTTGCTTTTCCACATAGTTCTTATCCTTTCCGTGATGTAATGCGCCTGCAGGAGATATTACAAGAACTATAGTTTTAAAAATTAGTAGCTCATAGTTTTTGAACATACATTGATTGCAGTATTAATATGGTGGAAAAATGTTTTTAACTTCAGCTTAGAACTTTGAAGGCGGCTACTTTAAACGGCTTCTGGGCAGTTAGGAAGGAAATAAATGCTGTGTGTTTTTTTACCGAACAACAGAAGCTGGCTTCCTTCATCTTTTTGAGCAAAGAGGGCGTCATTCATTCTGTCTGCGAAAGTGAGCGCTTTTAGTGTTACTGTTGGCGGAACCGGACTTGAAGGGATATACATGTCCGAAAATTGTGTTGCCCTCTATGGACTAGTTCGGATGCGCTTTGCATAAGGTCGCATGACCCGTGTTGTATGATAGTAGCAGTACATGTGAATTT
Organism: Eucidaris tribuloides; assembly: GCA_001188425.1. Taxonomy (NCBI): domain Eukaryota; kingdom Metazoa; phylum Echinodermata; class Echinoidea; order Cidaroida; family Cidaridae; genus Eucidaris; species Eucidaris tribuloides. Next base: position 18,945 of record JZLH01S0559256.1, read on the forward strand.
TAAGTGCGCAGCATAAAATCACTTGCACTTAAAAGCCGCGATCAGAATTCCGAGGGTAAATGTATGGACTTTTCAGCCCAGATATGTTTTCAATGTAGTTTCCAAATTTCAAATGTTGTTTCTGAAGGATATCGTAATGTTGCAGTGGCGACTAGTGAGACTTAAAACCTTGATATTTCTATAATGCTTTCCAACAGACGTTTACAAATGTTTTTTTAAACGCAATTTTCTCATCAAAGTGTTCTGTTTATCGATATACAAATTTTAATTATAAAACTGCTGGCGTAAAGCTGTCGGCATTAGTTGCTAAGTGCAATAAGTAATTATTAAACTTAAATTCACTGTAGGGCCTAGTTTTGTTAACTTTTTTGCAACAAATTCTTATGTGGTTGTAAACAATCTTTGCTTTATCCGGTAGTGTGGTCGCACAGAGATTTAATATTTTGGAAAAATGAAAAAATGAAATAAAATAAATAGTGACAGTGTGGCGGTGTACACGACCATATTCACGCCTTCATCAACGTCTTCT
>JZLH01S0559256.1:22020-32075 GCA_001188425.1 Eucidaris tribuloides
GTGTAGCAGATTTGTCAAAAACGAAGTGTTCTGTTGTTTTTAACTACTCTCTCCTGTACTATAGTGACATTTTCAGAATACCATCTGTTCACAGAAGGTTTGAAAGTAGCTGATATTAAAATGATGTTGTTCTGCAAGTACTCAACAAGTACTGTGTATTCTCTTTAGAACGAGAGAGAATTCCGGTAGGAACATAGTAGTGGACTTTTCAGCCCAGATAATGTTTTCAGTGGTAGTGCCAAATTATAAATGTTACTTTCTGGGGCAATCGTAATGTTGCAGTGGTGACTAAGTGAGACTTAAAACCTTGATAATTTCTATCAAAGTTTCCGACAGACGTTTTACAATAATGTAAACGCAAATTATTCTCATTAATGTTCTGTTTATCGATAATATGAATTTGATTATCAAAAATGCTGGCGTATAGCTGTATAGTTGCAAGTAAAATATAGGCCTACTCATTATTAAATTTAAATCACTGTAATTTTGTTTAACTTTTTTGTAACCACAATTCATTTATCGTGTTGTAAACAATCATATTTACGTTATCCAGGTATGTGGTCCATAGAGATTAAACATTTTCGGAAAAACTGGAAAAAATGAAATAAAATCACGTGACAGTGTGGCGGTGCATGACCCCATATTCACCCTTCATCAACAGTCATTCTTTGGTCACACCAGATGACAGCCCCTTAATCGGGCCTATAGACATATTTAACTCGATAATTAGCGTATAAATAGCAGGAAAATTAGTTCAGCTATAATCGCTTTTACAGATATGCCTTTTCTTATGTTGTAGCCTTCTCTCTCCCTGTCTCTTTCCACCCCATGCCTTTTAAAATTTATAGTTTCAGTTTCTCGTGGGGAAGTCACGGTAAGGCAGGCTCATAGCCGGAAATCTGCCCCGTAGTTTCACGCACTCTTGCGCGCAGATATGGGCCAAACGGCGCGAAACGAAAGTCGCTGGCATAGAAAAGCATGGACATTACTCGCTTTTCGGATCCACTGACAGTGATGTACGACTCTGTCGAGTCTTAATTAGAGCTCCCAAACTCGTAAAGTTGCATATTATATCGTACGCCGCGAGATTTTTAATGGGGTGAGCCTATCAGATTTCATATCGCGCCACACCACGAAGTTACACCGAATGTCGCGGTCGCGGAGCAGACGATCGACCGACTGAACCGCTCATGCGCGGTTACTTTCTTCTTCGTCTTGTTTCTTATTTTGATTTTTACATGTGACACCTTTCTGTTATTTCTCAGCGTTTAATTTTTGATCTCCGCCTTCAGTTTCGACTGCTAATCGTCATTATTGCATTTCTCGAACTACTCGCCGATATATTGCGTTTCCTTCGCGATTCGTACAACCCCCGATCCGGGATGACACTTTCTGACACTGTGTCCGATCCGTGGCGTTCTCGCTCCCATCTCCACGGACCGTATGAATTATTGAGGCCAACTAGCGCTAGGATCAAATGTCGAACTAATTACGGGCGTGACATGACGAGCTGATCTGAGCACTTTAACAGATGATATGAACAGGATGGAAAAAGTACGCCATTTTGTAACCCGTCCCGTTTGTCCTCAGCGGTAATTAGTATGTACGTGGAAATATCCAATTATCCCAAGATTAATGCCCGTGATAGTTTTAAATTGCATCATTTCACACAGATTATAGAGAGTGAAGTATGTGTTTAGCCTCTATAATGCCCCAGATAGTAATGTCAGCATGCTAAATGAAAGAGCAAAGTATTAGTGATATTGTTAATAACTTCAATTAAATGTGGTTGGCACCTAATTTCAACACGTACATGACAACACGCGTACAACCCCCATTAAGATTATGTACACTGTTATGAATAGCAATTGTTACAAGATCAAATTAGAAGAAAAATGGGGACAACGGGTAATTATATTATGTCACTGTGTGATTATTCGCCAGCTCTAATACGTTTTCTGAATAATTGCGACCATTATTCGCGTTGATAAGATGGGTTGATAGTAAATGTTGATATTTTTCATGATATGAAAGCGAAATGATCGTCTCATAGGCCTAACTGACGATGTTGTTTTTAGTTGACACACTTTCAACAATGAGTTATTCGTTGGCTGCGTAGTCCCACACACTGTAGCGCATGCTATACAGAATAAGATATCAAAGAGCACTGACCCTTAGCTTTTCGCCAATTTTATTTTTTCGTAAGCTGACGAAAATGTAACATGTACCAATTTCGGAGTAATTCCTTGAATAAAGGTAGCATCAGAAGGCACGCATTCGTTTTCAGAGAGTAATTATTATAATTGTTAATTGTTAATTTTTTCAAACCAATTAAAATATTGTTTCTAAATGTGTTTTTTAAATATATCAAACTAATTTGTGGTCTCCGCATAATGGGGTGGGCGTTAGCAAGACGAAATGTACCGATTTAATCGGGCACCCAATGAAATGCCAAACGTTTATGCAGAGACTCTTGTTGTTACAGTAACAATCTTTCTTTTTCCTTTTTTTTTTTTGCTATTGTTTTGTTGACGGAGACAATTTGTATCCTACATTATCACAATCTTACAGGGTCCTCCAAATATAGTTTTTCAGAGGACCTCCCATTTCCATCAATCATATCAATTTCGTGTGTTTGTATGTTTGGTTCCATTCTAGTTTTTCATATTGAAATAGTCATTTACGAAGTGTGCAAGCAAGTATTTCTTTATTTGTCTTATTTTTGTTTCATTTCATGTCATTTGTTTATTTTGTTTCCAACTTATATGAGATAAAAAAATAAACTTTTATCTGTACATAATTTCATATATCTGATACCCTCCCTACTCAAAAGTACATGCAACACAAGGGCGTAGGCTGGTTTGGGCATGGGGAGGTGCACATCTTGGGCAGGTGGAACTGGGAGGTGCACATCTGAGGGAGGTGGAACTAAAATTGAGAAAATCAGGCGTTGAAAGCAGAAAGGGTGGTGCAAATTTGCATTTTTTTTGCTATTAGGGTGGAACTCCTATGGCTCTGCGGGGGGTGGGGGTGCACGTGCACCCAGTGCACCCCCAGCCTACGCCCTTGCAACATACCGTATAGCAAATGCATTTTGAGTTGAAGGGGTCTTTCTATAATGACGTCCTAATGAAGTTTATTATTGGAAAATAACACATTATTTAAAAAGAAATCAAAGAATATTCTTTCTCCTTTCTTCTCCAAGGCGTAGAGATTATCACATGCGGGCGCACCCACGACACACGGGGCTGGAACATAACATTTAGCATTTTTTTGCCTCGCTACAGTATATAGGATGGGGCGTTAATTCACACTAGCATCGTAATTCCGGTTTCATATTTCCCGTGAAAAGTTTTTGATTGTTTGGAAAGACTTCCAACAAACAAAAATTCAAATATGTTCCTTTCAAGCTGTTTCAGAAAGAAGACACGCCTCCTATCTTCATAAGACGGTAAGGAGGATAAGGCTACTGATTAAAGATCATGACCTTCTCTTCACATTATTATATCCAATGTACTGAAAAGTCGCATGGTAGTGAATTTTAGGATGTTTGCAATAGTAAACCGCCTTTAGAATGGAGAAAGAATAATGGATTATAACTTGAAGAGGTCTTGTCTAAAATACTGGCCGTATCCTCCTTACCACTGTCTTATGAAGATAGCAGGCGCTTTCTTCTTCGCGTGGTGGTGTCTTCTTTCTGACACAGCTTAAAAGGAACATGTTGGCATTTGATGTTTATTGGAAGTCTTTCCAAACCATCAAAACTGTTTCACGGAAAACGTGAAACCGAGTTACGATGGTAGTGTGAAACTGTGAATTAACACCCCACCCCTATTTATGTTTTAGCCCCTCTGTCGTGGGTGCGCCTGTATTTGATAATCTCTATACGCTTTGGAGAAGAAAGGAGAAAGAATATTCATTGATTTCTTTTCAAATAATATGTTGTTTTCCGATAATACACTTCAATAGGACATAATTACAAAACGACCACTTCAACTCAAACATGCACTATAGTGTATGTAGCAATACTTTTGAGTAGGGATGGTATACATGTATGTAATTAACCAATACTTTCGTTAATTATAATCATTGAGGTAATCTTTTGCACAATATGGAAATTATTCTACAAATAGTCACATTCCAATTTTTGAATGTAAAATACTAAGAATCCACAATGACATTTTTTCCGGTTTTAAGCAATAAACCATGAAATGAAATTGAAATAACTTGTAATTATAACAAAACATTGAATGACCAGAGTCAGTAAAGGAGGATAATGCTAAAAAAAAAGGGGGGGGGCTCATTATACACAGGCTTCTCAAATAAGTTTTTTTAAAAAAAATAAACAAAGGTTTAACGATTTAACTCATTAAACTTTGTAATCATGGCTATCGCTTACATGTCTCTGTATTATGTTCGTATTTAGATTGATGCACTTACTTTGCATTTATTTGGGAATAATCATGTATGCATACTTCAGATAGAAGTAAAGAAATGGATTAGATCAAATCAAATTAAATGATATATCCTATAGCATTATTGTAGTGATGAAGTAATGCATTGATGCACTGATCTGGAGTAAAGGCTGCAAGAGCGGGAAAAATCAACAACTCCGATTTTGTTTTTATCAAACGTCAAAGCGATTACTCAGCAGGGAATGATGCGAGTAATTTTTGTAACTTGAATCAAACATGGCTGCAGTTTCCAATCCGTGAATGTGCCTTTAAGTTTCTAATTAAGAACGCAGTCAAGCAAAAAACTGTACAACCTATCCATTCTCAGCGACTATGAAAACGAAATCGTTAAATCCCAATGATATAGATTTCGTCGTCGACGTTTCATGTCCTTTTCGCAAGACAACGTTATAAACACTCCGGTTTCTGATTGTATCGGTGGAGACGATTATTATTATTATTGCATCGGTTATATTGCACGGGCAATATTAAAAATAAACTTTTATCAACGTAAACACGATTTATAATCCGGGTTTAAAAATCCCGCTATCGCTTACACATGTTCACTGGACCGGTGTCTTACTTTAGGAGTATACAGGATGTCGGATGTTCTCGGCGAAATTTGTTAGATGTCCCATGATTTTACGATAAATCTAATTAAATGATTATTGTGCTTATCTCATTTCTTTTTGTTATTTTTATTTTTACCAAAAAAATGTAATGCTATCTGTGATTTATTCAATGTACATGTATGGGGGACAGTATGTTACTGATGAAACATGTTAATACTATTCTTGATAAGAACATCTTGATGAAATATGAAAAAAATCTTGGTAAAGTGAAATTGCAGTTGTTAAAACTTGAAGAAAAAAACTAATGTGTGAGGCATATTTTTTTCAACTGACGCGCTCTCTTTTGATACAGCACACTTACATGTATCTCGTGCCAATATTCTGATCATAATCATTGAGAGAGGTGTAGAATTCTACATTTTACTAAATATACTCACGCTGTATTCTATGACCAGCTGAGGCAAAATGATAAAAAGGGATTGATTTTTACATCAGTGTATACACTCCCTTATTCCCACACATTTTATTCGAAAGAAATCGAGTGGAAGACGATATTGTTTTGCTTCTTATTCGTGTATGTACGGGCGTGTGTCTGTATCTGTTGCTTAACTCGGGTATCCAGCAGATATCAGTATTGTGATATGCGTCTAGCAATAGTCCCACCATCTGCCTCACCGTTGTCTTTATTCTTCTCCTTTTCCTCTTTTCACTGTTGAATTCTCGTTGCTTAATTCGTAATTTTCTTCGCCATCAGAAAACCAATCAATCTGGCAATGGTCCTCAAGTCGGTGGGTTTGGTTGGTGTCTTTTTTTTTCTTTTCTTGTTTCATTTCTTCACCCGGCCTTGATAAGTGTGTGTCGTTTTATCGTTATTGTGTATCATATCGTAACAATCAGCTGTCAGTTTCACTGGAAATTCGCGCTCGAATGACGGATCTCAAATATGCTCTGAACTTGAGACTTATTCCAGTGATACTCCCAACTCTTCCTGCACACACAAAAGGGTTTTTTTTTCTACATCGCGTGCCGGAGTATCACCCGACCCACAAGCTCTGCGGAATGAAAGAACAAATTTTTCCCTCCCCGGGGCTCCTGCTTTTATCAACAAAAACCCACAGCGGAATCCGCCGGACAATATAAAGCAGTAAAAACTGATCGATTCCACTCGCCCATTCGTCATTGGAGCGGGTCGGCTCTATGCTAGTACGCGCCGCTACACCAGTTATGAATATCAATTATGATTTCTTTGCCGCGTGATGGCGCTTCCTGACCGGAAGGAACTAATCATGACGGGCAAAATGGCGGACAGGTGGGTGGACGCAGCCGCGTGGAAAAATTCTCAAATCGGCACCAATCATCGCGAATAATCGCAGCCGAAGACGTTTCTCTCTAGATTAGTTTAGATTGGATTGCAGAGATACTTTTAAGGAGCCCCAGAAAGGGAGTGAATGGCTATTTCTGGACGTCATTTTCTCGGGTTGTTGTTGCCAGTTTGATAGGAAACCTGCTCCTATGGCGTCGCTGTGGCGTCGGACTTAATAACAAACATCCTTGACGAGCGAAGATTGGTGAAAGGTGTTCAATTGTGGTCGACAGTGATTGGTTTCAGCCATCCACCAATAATTCATCCGACTTAAACTGATTGTTATTTTTGTGAAACGAAATGCAACGTTTTCGGTTTAATCGTCGTGCAAATTACGGAAAATGTGTTTAAAACTATTTCAGATCTAAGGTAGATTCGGTGATGTTTTCGAAAACGTCACATAAAAACCGTTGAACCTTGAATGCGTCAAGTAGTCTTGTAGCAGACATATAAAAAAAACTTTGATGACCACTCTGAAATGTAAGCAATGATATCACCTTGTAATTTTATGTGTTTGTTTTTAAACTTTATAGATTATTTGATGTATATGAACACTTATCTCATTGATGTTAAAATCAGTAAAAGCGTTAGTTATTACAAGTTATAACACCTAATGTTAAGCTGCCAAATGTTTGATTGATTGATTGATTGATTGATTGATTGATTGATTGATTGATTGATTGATTGATTGATTGATTGATCAATTTTATTTCGCATTTCTCAAACAACATAATGCATGAGTAAATACTATATTACAACAAAACACAACACAACATACCAATTATCTACAAAATATAGAAATGCAGAGACCACCATCTTGAGCATGAAGTTTGATGATGGCCTCCCCCAAAAATTGTTGATTTTTAAAACGTAGTCAACGATGAAATATTTGTAACTAAGTCGATGTCTACCACCAATAAATTATGATACTTCTGAAGTGATGAAAAATGTTTTATGTATCATCTCAATTTTGCATTAGGCACATTTTAATCAAGGGTATATAGTTTTGGTATGGGGAGGTACATTACATGTACTACGCATCCAAGTCAAATATCAATTATATTAAAAAACGAGTTGAATATGTCATAACATTTAAGAATCATATAGAAAGTTCAATGCTATCACTTCATGATTTCTACGTATATGTATGACCTAATAAATGGCCACACATCAGATGAAATGTCATTGTATTCTTCATACATTGCTCATTGTTATAAAACCAGATAAAATGCAAAAGATTAATACAAATCTAAGATTTTGATTGATAAATACAAATGTAAGGGAACAATGTATCTCCCATTCAGGTCCTATGTATTGGAATTTACTGGAAAATGGTATAAGAAATAGTCTTTCAAGAAATACTTTTCGGAAGAAATCAAAATTGAAAGTTCGTGGAGATTATAAATCATGTCATGATTAGTGTCTTGTCAATATATCTGATGTATTTTGTTCATTTGTCAAATAATGAAATGTTTAATGTTTGATTGTTACTTTTTATCACGTGGGACTAACCAATTAGCATGTTAATAACATGTTATTTTAGCTCCCAGATTATCAAACAGCTTTGTTTCTGTATGTACACATTCTGTAAATACTTCTAACATTATGTAATATGTTACAATTCGATATGTGCGTATGTATTGTATAATGTTCATAATGTCCATTGCAATTTCATAATAAATTAAATTAAATTCAAATCAAATCAATCAAATTCAATATCTGACAAGTTGTTTCAAACAAAGCATGGTATTATCAAGCCAGATATCGGACAACATCAAACCTCCTAAAAATTGTTTGAAATGGCATTTTTAAAATAATCTTCGAGGAGAAATGACTATAATACCAATGCCAAAATATATATATTTTTTTTAAATGGAAGCGTTATCAGGGCATTAGTAGACGCTGTTGTTCTATAAACACACACACACACACACACACACACACACACTGTGGGGGTGTTCCTGTATGTGCAGTGTGGGTGTTCCATAATAGGTATAAAAACACATTGCGAGTGTATGATTTTAACCCCCACAATGTAACCTCATACTTAAACATACACCCACAATGTACCTCCTGCACGCCCGCAACATACAATAGACACACAACACACAAAAGACATACCACATCATTATGGGAGTAAAAAAAAAAAAACCGGTTCACTTTAGCACGCCCACTGTGTTGTTTTAAACCGTTTTAAAATGTTTCATTCTGGGGGTACCCCCACAATGCCGAAATACGCCCACAATGTAACCTCATACTTAAACATACACTCACAATGTATCTCCTGCACACTCACACATACATACACACACACATACACACACATACACACACATACACACACACACACATACACACACACATACACATACACACACACATATGCATACACATACACATACAATCAAAGTGAATGCTACGTACGATATGAGATTTAAAACAATATATAGGCCTATATATATGAAAATTTAGCTGATAAGATTCTATCTCGACTTATTTCAAACTGAATAACTTGCAGTATGAATGCAATAAAGGGCCCACTTTCGATAAGTGACATGATTTCTCCTGACGCGAATCCAAACACTGAAATACAGATCATCTTGTTTTCTTTCTTGATTAACATTATCATTGTGTAGTTACGCCGTTGTGGAATGCCGGGTACTCATTAAAAGAACTCTTGATGACTTAAAGGAGCCGCAGAAAACTACAGACTCTTTGGAGCGCCAAGGCCAGCCCGCCGCTACCCGCCGATCAATTCGGGACACCTGCTCGAACGGACTTAATCGTCAATATTGTAGATGATGTGAAGGAGAAAACTTATACCGCCAACTGAGTTACGTTTAATAAGGATGACATATAAAGCATTTTAAAGTGGAGGAGGGGTAGGAGGAAAGGGAGGAGGAGGAGGAGAAGGAAGAGGAGAAGGAAAAGGAGGAGAAGAAAAGGGAGGAGAAGAAGAGGAGGAGGAGGGAAGGAGAGCTAAATAAATCTGAAATATGCCTAGTTCTTGCACGCTATTAATACATACACTCTAAATTACAAGGATTTAAAATAAATCCTGATCGGTTGTGAATAGGGACCAGTCGATTTTGGATTTAGATTTAAATCTTAAAGATTTAAATTTTAAGCATTTTTGGATTAAATATGAATCTTCAAGATTTAAATAAAAATCTTTAAGATTTAAATCTAAATCCCAAAATCGACTGGTCCCTATTCACAGCCGATCAGGATTTATTCTAAATCCCTGTAAATTTAGAGTGTACTGTATAGGTGTGATTTTCTATTTATATCTTCATAATTTTACGTCTTTGCTTTCTGAGATATATCTTGTGATTATTTGCTGCAAAAATATCTGTTAAAATAACTCATATTTTCTTAAGACAAGTATTTTTAAATCTTTTTGTTATTACATGACTTTGACAGTATAACTGTCACTTTAAATTACATGGATTTAAAATAAATCCCGATCAGCTGTGAATAGAGACCAGTCGAGTTGTGGATTTAGATTTAAATCTTATAGATTTAAATTTTAAGCATTTGTGGATTAAATATAAATCGTTAAGATTCAAATCTAAATCCAAAACTCGACTGGTCCCTATTCACAGCCGATCAGGATTTATTCTAAATCCCTGTAATTTGGAGAAAAGATAGAATCAGACAAATATT
>JZLH01S0559334.1:1579-17954 GCA_001188425.1 Eucidaris tribuloides
TGAATAACATCATGATTAGACTTATATGTTCTTGTATTAGGAAGAACTCGACAATTTTGGTAAAAAAATCATGCAATTATCAGTATAGTTAAAACATGTGTTCCACTTGGGTACACATGAACACAGCAAGAAGCACACAATTAACCATAAGGCAGTTCACAAATTTAGTTAACTAATGAAAGTATCCTTTCTGGGGTATCAATATTTCAATGCATTGGTGTCTCCTTTAATAAACTAAAATGAATATACCACAAGCAGGTACAAAATTAATGCCTTATAGATTCATTCTGGTGAATGGTGATTTATGAATGTTTGTAGTATTGTCTAAAAATTATATTTATCAATTTTGTGTATTTATAATTTGAGTTCATTTTTGAGAAGTATTTTATTTGAAATATTTTTTGAGTGTGGATTTTATCTCAACTGAACTTACATCCAGCCTCTATTTTGAAAGAAAAAAATTAGTATTAAATATTGAATATTGAATATTTAATCATTACATCAAACTAAACTTTTTTCAATTAAAAATCAATGTCTAAAATATTAAGTGATTGAAAAATCAAATCACAGATCTTTCTAAAGTGATATGTTTGATGCCAAGTGCTGGAAAGGGTGGATGTAAATGTATATTGCAAAACTTTTGCCTTTACCTGTTATAAACGCAGTCTAATATGATTCATGATGATTTAAACATAATACTGCATATTTTCAAATATTATGTTAGTAATCAAAAGCATGCATAAGGGAATGTATGATGTATATGTGATTTACTCAGGAAAAGGAAGTTTACTTGGAGTAAAATGTAAAAACTTCTATCAAAAATATTTGATTCCACATAAAAGGACTACATTCTACTTTGACATAATATTTTATAATTATCCAATATTAGGGATGGATAAATACTTTGAAAACAAAGACCTTTAGAGAAATTGGTGGTATTTTAAACCATAAGAAAAAAAATGAAATTTCTGCTTTGTTTTGAAATGTTTAGACATTGCAAGTATATTGGAATCCGGCAATATTGTGACAATTCTGCAAAAGCAGTGACATAAAAAAAAATGTTGTGACAATTTGTGGCAAGTCCTAGTAAACTTATGAGCACTGTTCTGTATTTCCAAGTCTAATCTTTTTGGAGTCATCACATATACATGAATACACTAATTTGGTAGTAAAATCATGCAATTTCATGCAATATCATGCGATATGAATAAGAGAGGAAATGAAGGAAATCAAACTGCAAACCAGTAAAATAGACTAAAATTTACATTTTTACTCTGGACATTTGACGATGTTCCAATGTAACAGGAAGACGAGAACATGGGGGATTGAAAGGGAAGAAATAATGAAAATAAACAAAGAGATGAAGCAAAACAATAATCATGAGACTTGTACAACACTAATCATGCTTCAGAGGTCATGGAAATAATGACACAATCATGCACAACCGTGTAACTACTTCATTGTATTTAAGCATGCTGAAAAATGACTTCATGAGAGTTCATTGAACCGCCTTTAAATGTATCTATTAAAATTTGATAACTTCATTTCATCACAAGATTGGTGAACTTTTGCAATTTGTTGTTGTTGTTATTCATTCAAGCTGTTTACATCTACATATTATCTGATATTTCTGATATGGAAAAATATACAGATTCATGTTAACACACACGTTTTTTTAAATTGGAATGGTAATCATTTGTTCTTCTTTAATACCTGTAACTTTAACTTTTCTGAACAAACTAATGAATCGAGAAATAGTGGATAAATTTAATCATGAACTCCATTTGTTTATAACAAAAATAATTTCTTTATAGCACGGTTAACAATATGTGTGTTTTACTAAAATTTACTTCTCCAATATGAAATTAATGTCACAGTAATGATATAAACAAAAGTGGCAAATTTCACAATAATATTGTATATTCAGATTTTTGAAATAATGTGACAATTTTTGTCACAACACTCAAATCTAACTCTAAATCAAGAAATTTCAAATTCAAATTTGGAAATATAGTATAAACTTATGCCTCAAAATCAACTTTGAAATCTCATGCTTGACCTAGAAACTTTAAATTCAGAATTTGGAATTAATATACACTCGGCAAAAAAAGTTCTTGGACACTTACAAAAGTTGAAATATACCATATAAATTTTTATCAAAAGGTACATTATTGTATATCAATATGACCAGACATTATTCCACTTTCAGTATGACATGAAGTTAACATGTGAGCAGTCATGCATGGCTGATTACATGCATTTAACAATAGCAAGGTCAGTAATAAAAATTGCAAGAAATTGAGCCTTCAAATGTTAATGATCAGGGCCATCTTGTAGGCATACATTCAACAATTTCAACAGGTGTTTATGATTTGAATGAAATGCTTAGAGATGCATCATGAGATGCATCATTTGGACATGCACTTTCAAGATGAAGCTGCGATGTCGATGTGCTGCACTCATTCAGAGCCAGGGAGGACAAACAAGATATTGAACTATTTTTGATTAGTCAAGATAACTGAAACTTTGACCTTTTTTTCCATTGACTAATTTTTATTAAAAATTCCAGTGGAATAGTGATGTATTCAAGATGGACAATTTTCTTTTCTTTTTAAAGTGACATTTAACTTTAATTTTTGTCGTTCAATGGATCTTATGCCATATAAACTTTCACAACTGAAAGACTGACTGCTCCACTTCTTGCAATTTTTTTTACTGAGCTTGCTATTGTTTAATGCATGTAATCAGCCATGCATGACTGCTCACATGTTAACTTCATGTCATACTGGAAGTGGAATAATGTCTGGTCATATTGATATACAATAATGTACCTTTTAATAAAAATTTATATGGTATATTTTAACCTTTATAAGTGTCCAAGAACTTTTTTTGCCGAGTGTAGTAATAATTTATGCCACACACACATACAAAATGAAAACTAAACCTTTACCATGAAAATTCAAACTACAAAGTTAGAAATAATGTAATGATTGATTCACGAAAATCAATTTGAAACCAAACTCTTGACCCTAAAACTAATTTGGATACATACTGTATGGTGATAATCTATGTCATAAAACCAACTCTGAATCTTAACTCTTGACCTTGGAAGTGACAAAATAATTTATTTCACAAAAACAACTTTGAAACCTAAGTCAAGCCTTTGACCAAAGTTTCCATATTTACCTCGCTGTCTTCGTTGGAAGCTTTCAACCTGGCATGGCTATTCTCCTTGGAGATAATTTGTGTTAAGTTTTGTCACAGATCTCAACAACGTTAAAACCTAACTTTTGACCAAGAAACTTCAAATTCAGACTTTGGAAATATTGTGACTAAAGTCACAAAACTAAGCCTAAATCCAAGTTTCCATATTTACCTCGCTGTCTTCGTTGGCAGCTTTCAGCCTGGCATGGCTGTTCTCCTTGGAGTTCTCCAGCTGCTTCAGGCTCAGTTCACTGTCGGCCAGTGCCTTGTTCAGTCGGTCGATTTCCTCATCTCGGTCGCTGATCTCCTTCTGAAGCTCGGTGATTTGTTCTAGCTTTTTCTGTGAGTTTAAAAAATATGAATATAAGAATGATTTAATAATTTAAAAATAAGAGAAGAATATAATGTTGTGACCATTTTTTTGTGTGTGTCAATGTGCCAATTAATCACCATAGATGTTGTACGAAATTTTCTTCTTTCTTTGTTTGCTTCTTCCTTTTTCTTTCTGGTCACTTTTTGTGCAGACGATATCTCACGAATGATGAAAGCAATAGTCTTGTAACTTTGCATAGTTATGTCTCATGTAAATACCTCGGCATGGTAATCATGTCAATGTCATAGACTACCTGTGACGTCATTTATGACGTCATTTGTAAAAAAGCTAGAGTTAACCTATATTTGCAATATCTCGAGCCGGCAGTCGAATAAAAGAACCAAACTTGGTAAAGGTCAAGTTAAGGTCATGGTCAACGTTTGGTTCAAACCACGTGCGCGCGCGCGCGTCTCCACTGACGTGTACGGACGCGTCGAAAAATAAAAATGCTCCAAATGACTTCTTATTAACAGTACTATATGTTTCGGGTTATTTGGAGCATTTTAGTGCGCGCGCGTACGCGTGCGTTTTTCGCACGCACACCTTTCCCGAGCGAATACCGTCGTTTTTTCGATGTATTTAGATGTCTGACTGAATTCTACATCATTTAGAACCCTTTCCCGATCACCAGGACCCAAAATAGTGCTTACAAGTCCAAAAAACATAAATGCGTGCGCATGCGCGCGTTGTGAATAGCGGCATTTTTAAATCACTTATAACTCTCTAGAATTAACGGTGACCCCTACATTTAATTGCTTATTCTGATACACTATGATACGTAGATAACATTTCAGGCATAGCTTTCTATGCCAAATTGTTGTGACGTCACCTATGACGTCACAAAGAAAAATTGTATTTTGCGCATATCTCATGAATGGAGTAGAGTAAGATAACCAAACTTTGTAGACAGTAACTTCAGTTCAAAGGTCATCACTGGTGATAGTCATTAGTGCGCGCGCGTCGGGACGAATGCGTACGCGTACGTCAAATATTGAATTAATGTTTGATGGAGAATTTAAAGTGATGAGGGACATAATTCAGCAAGTAGAGATACTTGGTATAGATTGTTTGTCACATTTTCTTTAGATTTGATGATCGGAGCATTTACGCGGATCACCAATTCGTCTCAGTGACGAATTAACATCTAGTTTTTCTTTGATGTTATGTTGACAAAAAATTTGAATTAAAATTAGCCAATCAGTTTGCATTTAATACAGTGCATGTTAGTTGTAACCAGGGTTATAGCTACGGTGGTCGGCGCCGGTCGGTAGTAGCCAGCACAAACTGAAGCCGACCACCACTGAGCTGAATTTATTAGTCCTCCGACCGGCACAGAAAAGCTTTAAAATGACCGTAAAATGTTTTAAATCTCTACATAAATCGCGTATTTTGAGCCTTAAACATCATTACATTTCAGCCGAAGATGTATTTTGTAAAATAAATGCTTCTTAAATGCTTTTTTCCATGTGGAAACCCAGGAGCGCTATGCTCGCTTTGCTCGCTCCACTTGCAAAACTCCTTCCTACAGCCGGCACAGAATTCTTTCTAGCTATAACCCTGGTTGTAACCTTGCATTAAATTAGGTGTATAGAAGAATCAGCACACACACTTTCTGAATCAATATTTCTGAGTAAAAAAAGAACTCATAAAATGAAATTGAGATTATAGGGGAATAAAAAATATGTCCACCATTTTGACCATTTCCTTTTTGTTTATTTTTTTTAATGTCAGTATTAACGGGCACAAGAAAAGTGTCAACACACCTGACATGTACAGTATGTTGAAATAAGAAACTATTAATCTACGAAGAAAAGTGAAATCTGGAAGAAAACATCATCTTACCTTTGCCACTTCAGCAGTATTTTTGTGTTTCATCACTTCCAGGTTCTTCAGGTCAATCTGTTTGTACAGTCTGGTCATTTGATCTTCTTTTTCTTCAATTTCTGTATGCAGAAAATACAAGCATGTTGCACAGCATGCCACACACATTTATTCCCTGAATAATCAATATATCTTCATACTGAAAGAAGCCAAGAACTGTCAACTTGCTATTACACATATTTTCTCAGTTTCATTATGTTTACAGTGGCAACAATTGCTCCCTGTAATATTTAATCAATATATCTTCAAACTGAAAGAAGGCGAGAACTGTCAACTTGCTATTACACATATTTTCTCAGTTCCATTATGTTTACAGCCGCGACAATTGCTCCTCCGACTATTGCATACAGTAATGATAGCCTCAACCCTAATCCTAACCCTATTCCAACTTTTACCTCAACCCTAACCCTATTCTGAACTGGAAACCCAGTGGTAACCCTAACCCTAACTCTTTGTCTTCTGAGATATAATCACCAGAGCAACTGTCGGGTTACCATTTTCTCATATTTGTACAGATTCCAACGATAGATGTCTGAAAGATTCTAGATATGAACTAAACTAAGCAAACTGGACCAAATTTATAAAGGAGATATATATGTCAATGCATCAATGAAATCCATGTGCATCAACCTATATTTGAAGAATAGTTCTTCATAATGAATGTGAAAAAAATGAATAAAAATAAATTAACACATTTTAGATTATGTAATATTTAGATTAAAACAAAAGTCACATTGCACCTTCTAAAATGATCTCTATCTGTATATCGCATTAGAGAATGTAGAAATGTGATATTTAAGTCTGATAAGAGATTCAGTCTGCAGTTGAAAATAAACATATTTTTTGGTATACGTGTAGTGTTGTAAACAAACTAAAAACAAATTAAATCCATTCATACCTGTTTGTGCACCAACGAGTTTGTCCGTTAAGCTGATGATGTCTTCCTTAGCCTGTGTTAGTGCCTTTTCAAGCTTCTTTTTACTCCTGCAAGTGACAAAGGGTTAAGAAAGGTAATGATGAATCAGAAGTGGATACTGTATACGCCATATATTTCGCGTCCATATATTTTCGCGATTTTGCTTCACGACGAGGAATTCGCGAGAGTGTATTTTTGCGATTTAATTGTAATTGCATTCACTTTGTACGGAAATGTCAGGAAGTGAAAATTTTCACGTTCAGTAAGTCGCGAAATTCGCGAAAATAAAACCACCGCGAAATATTCAGCGTATACAGTAGCAGAATTCCTGTAAGTAGCAAAATGATACAGACCACTGTATTAAATTTGCTGTTACATTGCCAGCAATATAACAGTCTTTGACAATGTATATTTTTTTACATGACATGCATTTAAAAGGGGGTTTGACAATATTTAAATGGGGTTTCCAGTGTTA
Source organism: Eucidaris tribuloides (assembly GCA_001188425.1). Lineage (NCBI taxonomy): Eukaryota > Metazoa > Echinodermata > Echinoidea > Cidaroida > Cidaridae > Eucidaris > Eucidaris tribuloides. The sequence continues at coordinate 8,429 of JZLH01S0559334.1, forward strand.
ACCAATGTCTTTAACCCATTGGAGACACTTTGATTTCAATATAACATGCAGTCTTCATACACCCCTGCCCCGAGATATCACATTCTTAGTCTCCAATGGGTTAATATGCAGTCTTGCATCTGAGACCACAAGTTCCAAGACGGAAGCCACCTCAAAACTCAACCTCAGACTGAGACTGAGACCAAGACTGAGGCCACCAAAAATTGGACTCGGGCCGGCCTTGGATACAACACTTAAAGTGATAGGCTAACATTGTGGAGCTTCAATTTTAAGAAATTGTCAAACTTTGCTATCTGAGCTACATAGTAGTGTTCAAATGGACAAATAAACACCCTAGAATACAAAAGTTTGGAAAGTTACACTGCCAATGGCAAGTTATACATGAATAAACAATAAAACAGTAAGTCTATGGGAGGAAATGGGCAAGTGAATCTGGTCAACTTATGATTTTCACTTTTTTAAAGCACTAAATAATCATTTTGAAATACAATTTCTTCAGGGCTTCATTTTTAGACCTCATCAAAGACACTGGTAGCATGGGGAATCATGCGGCTCAGATTTTTTTATCTGTGGTAAATGTTAGCCTATACCTTTAATTTGCAGTGTTGTATCCGAGACGGAAGCCACCTCAAAACTCAACCTCGGACTGAGACTGAGACCAAGACTGAGGCCACCAAAAATTGGACTCGGGCCGGCCTTGGATACAACACTTAAAGGAAGATGTAGCTGGCAACTCGCAGGAATAAGGCAAGAAAGATTTTGGGGTAACTGTCAGTTCTTCTCAATCAATCATATTGCACATGCGCTGGCCTTGAGCTGACCAGACATGACTGATGCCTGCTGCCCGACACGTGTTAATCGTGCCGCATTAATATATGCACTTTTTGAATCGGTAAGCTCCTCCCCCTGTAGCTGTTTCGGCGATTTGTTCTATGCAAAAATTTCGCAAAGACGCAAAATTAACAGAATTTACTAATTGATGGAAGGTAAGTGTCACACAGTACCCCTTATTTAGGCTTTCTTTATCACCATGTACCACAATTCTCACAAAGTCAATGTTTTTCTTAACTTATTCCTGTTAGTTGCCGGCTACATCTTCTTTTAATTTGTAAAATGTTATGCTTACTTGGATGCAGCCTTGCCACCTGACAACTTCTCAACGTAGGTCAGGATTTCTGAGTTGATGTCGGACAGCTTCTGAGTGGCGTTGGTAGCCGTCTCCAGGGCATCCTGGACTGCCACCGACACCTGGTCCAGGTCCACCTCGGGAGTCTTGGGCTTCAATTCTTCTTCGTCTATGTTGTTGATGTATGTCCCGAAGAACTGTGGTAGAATCAGATATTGGGAGAGGGTAATTTGTAAGCGGATAGATGATGATGTATGCATTGTCACGCTGAAAATCATTTGTTTGTTTAAAAACTGGTATTTTTAATAATCATACATGTATGTTGAGTAGGTAGTGAGGTTTACACCAGGACCCAAGGAACAATTGTTTTACACGTGATGCTGTGAAATTTTTTCTTGGGGGGAGGGGGTGGGGTGGGGGTGGTGTAATTCTGCAGCACCCGTGCTAACAGGGTCTACGTAACATTCATTGCAATTTCAATTTTTCTATGGGGTACAATGGCCTCTCTAAAATAATATTAGAGGTGCTGCAGCACCCTCAGTACCCCACCTCACAGGGGCCTGGTTTACACCCAATGCTGCTAGCCCACCCCCTTTCCCCAATGGAATATCTAATCAGCAAATAAAATTACTGTAGGTGCAAATCCACTCATACTTTACTTACAACTGATGCCAAATGAATGATCATACATACCAACTTCGCTTGACATTCTAAGGATTATAATACCTTCATCCCTGCATGAATCATAGTTCCTCCTTTTCTCAAAAAGGTGCCCTACAACCTTCACGAACACGCATATGTGACCTGTCACCGCAATACCCTGATCAAGTTGCACAACCCAAAGATAAAGAAAGTACCAAATACTGTATACGCTGAATATTTCCCAGTGAAATATATTTTCGTGAATTTCGCGACTTACTGAATGCGAAAATTTTCACTTCCTGACATTTCTGTACAAAGTGAATGCAAATACAATAAAATCGCGAAAATATACTCTCGCGAATTCGCCATCTTGAAGCAAAATCGCGAAAATATATGGACGCGAAATATATGGCATATACAGTATGGTAATTATGATATAAAATATAAATGTACATGTACAGTGTCCTCAAAAATCAAAAGTTTTATGACCTTCACATGTTACAATAGTTTGAATATTAATGTTTTTCACTCAATGTATTTTTTTTTCTATTCTTATGTGCAACTTTATCAGGGTGTCATGGTGACAGGTCACATATCTGTTGCACAGTGACATTTACCCCTTTTTATGTACCTCAACATGCACAATCTGGTAATTCCCAGGTAAGACTGTACATTGTACATACCAAATCCTAATTTCATTTATTTTTCTTCTGTTATCGGTAAGTTTCAGTTTTGTTTATATTTTCAACCACAAAATCAACACAACAACATACATTCTCAAAATCCCAGGTAATACATCCCTGTAATTACGTGTAAAACGTATTATCACAAAAAAATACAATGAATGAATGAATAAATAAATTAACAAACAAATAAATTACATAAATCAATCAATCAATCAATCAATCAATCAATATTCAAATATACAAATAATAGTAATGGAGGATCTTGGCCCCAACCCCAAACTGTTTTTCCCAACACAACTGTCATACATGTTTTCTACCCCCTACCCCCCCCCCCCCGGGAACTATTTGTTCATTACACTAATGCATGTACATGTATACAGATATTATGTCTGTCATTGTCTTTTTAACATTTTTTTAAACATGTGACTAGCCCTACCCCCCCCCCCAACGAATATTTGTTCATTATATCAACGCATGTACACATGTAAGTCAGTTTGACCATAGATATCATGTCTGTCATTGTATGTTAAACATTTTTAATTAACAACGTGACTTCTTGGTCTCGTGTCAAGATTTTCTTGATCAGATTACTGATCACTCACCATGTACATGTAAATAACAGTATTAGAGTCAGGATTTTCTAGGTTACCTATCACTGATCGACTAGTATTATGTAATCACAAATTAAACATTCCGTTGACATTGATGTCCACTGTAAATATATCAGGCAAAGGTTCCCAGTCTTGTAGTATCTCTTTGTAAACACTGTCTCACACAACTCCACATGTCTATGTCTATGTCTATGTCTCACCTCAGTGTTTCCAGTATCTAATGGAAACAAAATTCCCCAATTTTTCCCAATTTTTCCCAGGTAAAGGACGATGAAAATTCTAGGGTCATATTCTGACCTATTTCTTACTTCGCCTATTTGTTTCTTGCTTCACGACTATGCTAGGAAGACGAGGCAAGAACCATTGGACCACTGTAAAAAAACAAAGTTCCGTGATTTTTCCTCTTTATGAGGGACCACAACATTACTAAATTTTCCCTGATTGGAAAAAGGGGAAGTCATTTTTAACCTTTGACCTTGATTTCCAAGTTGGCTTGGAACCCCGAACCTGCAATACAGGGGGTTAGGAAGTAATGCTTCTTCTTCTTATTTTTTTAATAATTACATCAGCCTGAAATCATGACAATCCACAACCCAGGGGCATGGAAGACATGTTTGCCTCCCCCTCACAATAAATGGAAAACATCAAACGAATCAGAAAATGGGAAAACGAGGAAAGAGAATGGCAACCCCCCTCCCCCCCCCAAAAAAAATAAATAAAATAAAATAAACAAATAAATAAATAAATAAATACTGTAAACAAGAGGAGAAGCAATGACAAAAAAATACATTCTTTATCATCGATCCCTGGAAAACTAGTTCTACATTTAACAAAACAAAAGGAGTATATAATGCATTTACTTCTAATTCCACGCCAACTTCATTGATTGTTTGGCTATTGCCCTTTTTATAACATCTTTGGATTACATGTATTATAACAGACAAGTACTGAGTGACGTATGATTAAACGTCATAGGGTCAATCCAGGGGTTGGATCCAAAAATACAGCAATCTCCATGTAACGGAGGTATGAGCTTGTCTATTACACAATAAACACTAACTCATGTTTTGATGAATTTTTGATGGACTGAAGATATGACTGTGTCCTACTATAATCATACATGTACCTGCTTCAGTTGGTAATCTGTGATGGATTTGCTTTGATACTGTATACACTGAATATTTTGCGGTGGTTCTATTTTTGCGAATTTCATGACTTACTGAATGTGACAATTTTCGCTTCTTGATATTCCTGAACAAAGTAAATGCAAATCCAATTAAATCGCGAATTCTCATCTTGAAGCAAAATCGTGAAAATATATGTATGCAAAATATATGGCATATACAGTACTTGTTCTTTTGTACTTATGTTAAATGGACATCACATTTACATTTGACACACACTTCAACGTTTATCCTGAATATACCGATGATGCCAAGGACTTCTAACAAAGTTTGGCTGCACTTTTATGCTAAAATCATTAATTAATTCATAAATGTTACTTGGCTGTAAAAAAAGCAGTTTCTCAGTTCTAGCTGTTATGTCATAAAGTTGACCCAATCGCCTCGAATTGATCCATAGGTATCAGTTATCACTGATAAGTACATGTATAGTGACGTGATGACGTCTTATGTCACATGTGGTGATGTTACCAAGAAAAAATGTTTATTTGATCATGAATCAAACATGTTTCCTGAGATTTTATGTAAGGTTTGTTGGCGAATTAAGATAACCATGCACTGCACTTTATCTGAATGTTTCCCACGTGACAGATTTTGTTCAATAAACAACGGAAGTCACAACTTTATCAATCAAAAGCTTCATGTACAAACTGTGGTATGTACATATACTTGACCATTGTCTAATCTCATGCCAACTTCAGTGATGGTAATAGCACCTATTGCTATTTTGAAAAGCGTATCTTGGGACTGACGGCCAAGTACAGTAGACTACACAATCACTCAATAAAAATATCTATTAATGACCCATGACACATTTTTCATTTTTTACCCCACCCCTCAAAATATTAGATGTATCTCCATTACGGTAAAGGACTAATTGAGATAACCATAGTTCATGCTCAAGAAATCGTGGTAACGAGCCCAAATCAAACATATTTAAGGCCCGGTGACCTTTGACCTTTGAGCTCCAAAATCTAATCAGTTCATTGGCGGCCTCATAAATCATAATACATACTTCACCCAAGTAACATAAAAATCTGACTGGCCATTCTCAAGTTATCATGGTATCGAGCGCCAAATCAGACATATTTTAAGGCCCAGTGACCTTTGACCTTTCAGCTCCAAAATCTAATCAGATTTTCATTGGTGCCTCATAATACATACTTCACCCAAGTTACAAGACAATCCGTCCTGCCGCTCTCAGTTATCGCGGTAACGAGATCCGGTAACGGACGGACGGACGGAAGGACGGACGCACAGACAGACAACCCGAAAACATGATGCCTCCGGCAACTTCGTTGCGGAGGCATAAAAAACCTTAACTCCTAACATGCCGAAGTCGCAAATCTGCACCAAATAATGAACATAAAGTTCAAAGAGGTGCAAATCCTCTGGCATGTTAAGAGTTAACTAAATGTTTTCCCTGACTTTCTGGAAGAAATGGAAGACTTTCCTGACTTTTTGTTTCTGGAAAAGGTATCTTTCATTTCCCAGACTTTCCAAAAATTCCCAACCCGTACAAACCCTGTTAATAAAGCAAAAGCGCTCTGATGTCCAACTCCAAGATTTCCTGACATCTAATGGTAATCTATTCCACAGTCTAGGGGCTGCACAGAAAAATGATTGGTCGCCTAGTGTCACTTTTGTTCTAATTTGAGGGGTTTACAATATTGTGTATGGGTATAAGTTTTCAAATTCAAGAAATCGTTTCAATTTATGTACAATGTAATGTAACTAGGAGCCTGTAGCTCTAGACAAGCTGAACTGTACAGTGCGGAATACAGTTCTTACATGTATATATGTAGTGTATTGATGGTTATGTGTTAAAGATTAGAAATGACTGGCTTATTTTTTAATGTACAGTAAATGTAATTTTGTTATGACAAAATAGGCCGATTTGACCAAACTTGGTATGTGTATGTATTGTGTCCTAATACATCACCCACATCACTGCATTCCCCCTCGCCAAAAAAAAAATGTCTTCACCACCTCCTGCCTAACCCTAGTGTCAATACCAAACAATTATACATGTAGTAGACTGTAGATTGCTTCTTTGTAAATGATACATATTATTTGACTGCACTTTGTTAGTAAAAAGTTAGTTGTTGGCTTTGATCAGCAACTTTAAGGAGCTTTCTCACCACTTTACCATCCTTGATCATTGGCCATATCATGTATGTAATGGTATGCAACACCTCCAATTCCAACGGAATATTCTGAGCCCGACTGCCACTAAGGCACTCAAGCCAATTTGTTTACAACAGGATTTCTTGCAATATCAGGCACCCCCATATTGCAGATGAAGTGTCTTACTCAAGTCTTAGTCAAAATATGTTTTGACTGAAATAAAGTTTTAAATCCAGTCGGTCAAAGGTCATTTTTATAATAACAAAGCTGTTGTACAAGTATGTAAACTAAAAATTAGTATTTAATTTTGCGTCAATTACAACATAAATTACCCATTTAAAACTGTATATCACACTGTTTTGCTTTTAATTTCTGAAATGTGTAAACACTATACTTCAATGGACATTCTACAAAATCTAATCCAGCTCATATGCCTGAATTATTTTGGGTTTATTTTTTGGTCACTGATTATCACTGGATGATTAAATTGTCTGCAAAATGGGTGATTTGGGGATTCCAAAGTGACTTTTGTCTAGACCAGTACAAAACATAATTTCCTGTAGCAAAGCAAAAACAGCTGAATGTTATTAACTTTGTGCTTGAAGTAACAGTAATTAGTGTTGTAATAACAGCCATATTGGACTCATTTATCATTTGCATTTGAATTAAAACTGCAGTTGGCTAATGTAAATGTAGAATTTGATCAGTCTTTTAAAAGTTTACTTTGTGTGTGTGTGTGTGTGTGTGTGTGTGTGTGTGTGTGTGTGTGTGTGTGTGTGTGTGTGTGTGTGTGTGTGTGTGTGTGTGTGTGTGTGTGTGTATGTATGTATTTACAATTTATAAATATTAGCCTTCTCTTTCATATAAAAATAACTGTGGAATATTATTTTTACATAAAGCAGATTTGTTTCAATAAAATTGTTTGAAAAGAAACAATCAAGGTCAATACACATGGACATGTACACAGTATGCATGTTCAAATATGAGTGCAAAGTACAATGTACATAGTTAATGAATTAATATTGTATTTTATTTCTAGCAGGTCATTGAAATATGTACATGTATGCCTATAACTAGAATGATATGTTGAAATATGATTGCTACATGTAGAAAGATAATATGATTAAGTACCAAAACATGTACAATACAGGCTAGAATTCTTTTCTACACCATTATGCCATTCGCTTATAGATAGAGATAACCGTCTAATTTGGGGAATTATTTATCAAAAATGACTTTTTCTGCATGTACTGAGATCAGTGGAGCCAGACGTAGACCACCAGAGTACAGATGGACTGAAGCTTTTAGTCTAGCTTATAGAGGGTTTGGCGAATGGTGTAATAGCGTAGAAAAGAATTCTGGCGGGTCTGTAGATGACTTACATCATTGATTTGTGTCAGCAATTTGAGTCGTTGACCTGTGACCTCTTCAAAACCAACCACAAAGATCATGACCTGCTGCTGGTACTTCCTCTTCTGAATGGCATCGCCGATGATTTTCTCCAGTTCAAGCTAAGGGCAGTATATAGGAAAAAAGAAACATTAAAACAAAATACATGAGTTCTGTGGGTTGTAGTGGTAAGTATATGGAGATTTGTTTTATAGTCCAGAGTTTGCTACATGTACATGGAATAAAGAGATGTATTATTTTAAGGCCAAACATTCACAAACAGACTGCCATGATTACCTCAAATGATAATTTATGGCTTTATAGCTCTGTAATTTTTTTCATACAACAAAAATGTTATCGCCAAATTACAGAATTGTAGTGTTTCAAGGCCCAGGTCGCCCCAAAACAAAACATTTCCATGGTGCTTGTAGAGTTGACTCAGATCGAAGGCAGGGCACCCATAAATTAGATTTGAGGCTGGCCTGAACTACAACACTGATTTCTTTTAAATTATATGCTAAAGCTAAAGAAATTATAATTTGATGTCACCTCCAAATATTTAGGCACACATTACACACAATAATAATAATAGTAATGAACTGTTTTTATATAGCGCATATCACAATATATATATTAACCCTATGCGCTCTGGAAAAAAAGGACAGAAAAGGAAACAGTTTGACCATCAACAACTTAAATAGTTCTGTTGTCCAACATGAAGTAGTGGGTTTTAAGAGCAGCTTTGAATTGATCAATAGTTTTTGTTGTTTTTATTGTGTCCGGGATATTATTCCACAGCTCAGGAGCCACCGACTGAAACGATCTTGAACCATAAAACTGTGTATTAATTTTAGGGGAAACGAGTAGGGACTTGGACTAAGATCTAAGATTTCTACTGGGGCGATATTGGACTAGTAATTCCTGTAGATAGGATGGGGCAAGACCATTTATACATAGGAACACAAGAGATAAAATCTAAAGCTGAATCCGGTATCTCCTTGGAAGCCAGTGTAATTGATATAAAATTGGAGTTACATGGTCATGCTTTTTTGTTAGAGTCAAGTCATGTTCTGTGCACATGTTAAAGGTACCTTTCGGTGGGAGTGTCTCAGAAGAAAACCTTAAGTTTGAAGTTTGACTATTTAGAAATCCAGCAGAAATTACATGTACACACAAATTAAACAATTACAGAACAGATGTCTGGTTAAAGTGGAAAGTTGTGTAGAGTTCAGGAAATGTCAAATTTAGCTGTCTATATCCTTTGGGACCATGAAACGTGTACACTTACCAAGTCAGGCACAAAATAGGCTGCCTTGTTGTCCTGCATAAATTCTTCACTGAGTTCAAATGCAGCTAATGTCTAAGACAAACAAAAATATAGTTCAGTAAACATACTTTATCATAATCACATACGTACAAAAAAATAAATATATCATTTCTGGCAGAGTATGGATTTCATATGTTAGTAGCAATATTAATGGCAAAGATGCATTCCAAGACACAATGGTTTGGATCCTACATGTAAATGTTTACAGTACAACAGTTTAGGGAATCATCCACTTGTCAAGTGGATGATTCCCTAAACTGATGATTCCCTAAACTGTTGTACTGTAAACAATGACCCGTACATATTTTGAATACAAGTCAGGATGCCCCCCCCCCCTCCAAGAATCTAACAAATATGAATTGCAAGAAAGAGGCAAAGCCCAAGTTTATTTTGGGGGATTTTTTTTATTTGAAAGCTTTATGCCCAAAGGTCATATC
>JZLH01S0559378.1:10111-26529 GCA_001188425.1 Eucidaris tribuloides
AAGTGTACATACATGGTATGTTGAGAGAGAAAATATTTGTAGCATGTTTTTATTCGACAGTGTTATGCAGGGAACTTCTGTTACTACTACAATGTCATGTTACTAGGAATAAAACAGTTTCTAAATCAGTGTTCAATATCAGTAAAATATTTGTAGCATGTTTTTATTTGACAGTGTTATGCAGGGAACTTCTGTTACTACTACAATGTCATGTTACTAGGAATAAAACAGTTTCTAAATCAGTGTTCAATATCAGTAAATCTCCTGTGTTATGCTGCATTTTTTGTAAGGATATACTTTAAGAAGAATATTGTAGAAATGGTACTTCAAAATTTTGCTTTTCCACTCTGAAAGCAGAAATATTAATATTCATCGATTGGGTTGGACTGTTGGAAGATTGTGTTCTAAATTTGCACACCAAAAATGTATTTTTGCATGTTTGATCTAGCTGAAGAGAGGCACACACAAGTAGGGTATTCAAGATTTGGGATTCATGTGTGGTTTTGTTTTTTGGAAGATAAATAATGGACCACAAGTAAAATGGCACTTGGAAAAGTAAGTGGTACAGGACACCCAAACTCCTTATATTACTTTGAAATTTGAGGAGAACGCTTACACAAGGAGATCAGGAAAAGCTTGAGGAATTTTCAATAATTAATTTTAAAAAAGTGATGATTTTCACAAGTTGCAAATGACAACTAAGATCTAATTCTCTATGAATGTCATATTAGTACTGTAACTTGGGTCGTGTGCCTGTGGAATCCTTGTGGACAATGTGATCATTCATTTTGTACCTGAAATTTTGTTCATTGGCATTATTTTACAGAATGAAACATTTTCTTTATCTGTATGCTGAGAATATGATGATCATTATTTGCTGTTACATGCCTACTGTCTTATTTCTTTGTTTCTTTTACTTTTTGGCTTTTTCGCAAACATAAAAGAAATTGATACTCTGTGTCATTTTGTATGTAGACCTCAACCCCCATAAAAAAACTTATGGGGGGTTAGTCAACAAAAAGTCATGACGTTGAATTTATCAATTTGAAATTTTCTACAGTAGTTTCGTATTTCATGATCATCACAACTTCACTGATTTACTCTGTGAATGTGTTTGTGTTTGACAACCCAGTCTGCCTTAAGGATTTTAGCTCACTTTTTTGAGAGAAAATTATACCCCTGCTATTGGGAGATCCAGGGAGTAGGGATAGAGTATCAATAGTGGTATTTTTTTGGGGGGGGGGCAAATACTATTTATGTAAAATTGGATTCTCTGAGTCTTATACATTAATTTATTGGTCGTGCTGGGAGTTGGAAAAATATTGGGCAAAACAAAGTCAAGCCCAGTATTTTTTAAACTCACTGCATGACCAATGAATTTGGAAATGAAGGAAGAAAACAAGAGTCCAATTTCATCATTATTTATGTTTTCAGGATCTTCCTCTGAATCTGTGCTGCAAATAAAAATTAACAGTTGTCCTAGCCGAGTAATACATAGTACTACAGTATCACCATAATATTTTACAACCACATTTTTACCGTTGTCTGAAGACACACATTTCTATGTGAAGGGGGGAGATTCTGAAGACATAAGAAACAGAAATGGATTGGAATCCATGGCATGTGTGTATGTTTACATGAGATTCATATATTTTGTCTGTAACTTGTAACAAAATGTATAATAATGTAAATATAGGACATGGTTTGTGTTGTTTTACCTCTCAACTATGTAAAATATATATAAATATATCTGTTATTAGTTATTTATTGCTTGTGTTTTATGTAAATAGTGACTTAATCATGTACAGCTATGATTACAAACATTAGAGACTTAAAATAAGACATTTTTAACTAAACATGATGATGAATTATTTTTCCATTTAACTCATGAAAAAATGTTTCCTGTAACACTCTCTGCTGCTTCATTATGCTCACAAACAAGTCCCATTGTTTGTGAAAAATAATGATTGTTACAATAAATTTATAAATCGAAAAGAGTAAATGTTTTCTAGTGTTCATCTCTTTTGAGTCATATGTGATCTTCATATAAAGGAGTTGTATCTCTTTACAAGAGATTCCATTTTGAAAAGATACTGTATGTATTTGAAAGTGTGTATGTAAAGAGTGATGTTTAGGGGAGATGGGGCCTCAGGACTCCTAAAAATTATGTTCTGATATGTGATGAGATGCCACTAACATTTAAAATACCCTTCAGCCAACAACAACACACAAGGGAATTAGTTGGCCCTACTTCTCCACCAACCCCCACCCCACCATATCTCTTTCAAGAAATGTAATTAACAAGTTATAATGCATATTTTCAGCCTGGACCTTGTGTTTTGTACACATGAAGACTTGTTTTCTCTGCCCATACACATATACACATTTTGCTTCTCACAAAAGGCATTGTCTCCTTGTCCCCCCAACTAAAAATCCTGGATGCCTCCGCTTTGTGAATGTTTGGATGTGAGTTATGCTAAATATAATGTAGCCATCTGTAACTGGTAATAGCTTTAAACAAATTCTTATTTCAAGTTCAAGATCACTTTTTATTCAATTCCAGTCATATTTACAATAAAAAGACAATATAATTCATATTTACACTAAAAACACAGAAGACATATTAAGTTACATACAGCAAGCAAATGACTTACACCAGATTATAAGTGAGATATACTTATTTTTTAAAAGGTTAAACAACAAGATGTGACTTCAAGCAGCCCCACTCCCAGCTGTGCCACCATACTCATAATTATCAATTAGGCCTACATGACCTATGTAAAATTTGTGTAGGCCAAATTTCACTTTTTAAGCATATTATGAAGGTCAAAAGAGGGGTATTGCCCCAAAGTTTGTAATCTCTGTTTTCTTCAGTGCCCTCCCATGCCCTCCCATGCCCTCCCTCTACCCCCCCCCCCCCCACTAAAAAACAACAACAACAACAAAATACCCCTCCTACCCCATTACCCTCGGCTCTGCCTCAGTCCTCCCCTTTCAAGCTTCCCTTGCTCACCTTGCCACGCCCCCTTCTTTTCCTCTTCCCTTTAACACCCTACCCCCCCCCCTCCCTCGAATCCACCAAACTATTTTTATGAAGAAACACTGGATTTCTTGTCAAATCTACTGTGAAGAGCGCCAACAGTGTAATATTGAATAAATACGATGTTTACATTTCTACCTATGATGCCGAGGCGAGGCTAGCTGCCAGTATTGCGGTTATTGCATATCGGGCGAGCCTAATAATTCGCCGCACTCGAGTTGTGTACTCCGTATGGTACGTACGTGCCCCGGATATTGCGCGGAGGAACCCCGGCCCAGTTGCCCGTGTTTTGATTCAGCGGACTATGTGTGGTGATCGCGCAGACGTATCGACCATTTGATCTGTTTCGGACGTGGATTTCTCACTTTTGTGAAGTTTCCTTTCAGTGCATTATTTTCACAAGCACGTGAAGTGCAGAGACTCAAACAATACAACGATTCTGGTGAGTTAATTTAGAGAATTAATTTCATAAATTAACTGTAGAAACGGTTTGGCAGTCGGTTGTTATCCCAGTAAGTTCTGTGCAACTTATTGGATTATCGGCTGGATAATGGGCGTACGCTGGGGGCTGGTCCCCGGGCTTGTCCCGGGGCTTCCGTGGTTGCTAACCCGTATAAAGTATGACCCACCCGTAGGCCGTAGAACTATGGGGTAGTCCCAAATAATGTGCTGCAGTCAAACGCAAAAGCGAGGTTGGTAAAGTGGCATGGAAATCAGTTGTGAGTAGAGATCTAGCAGATCAAGGACAGAAGAGATGGCGACGATCAGAGAGGTGTGAACAAAATGGGTGTGTGAATAAATTGGATGTTGGAATCTAACAATCGTGACAATGTAACAATAACATTACTCTGACTCTGAGTGATCATGGTAATGCTTTACTCTGTGTTTCATGTCATGATGATGAGACTGAAAGGGAAAGAGTGACTTTTTGTTGACATGGGAATGGTTAGACTGAAAAATCTGTCTGTTCGGAGCATTTTCAAACATTTTCTTATTTTTTTTGCATAATGACAGACAGACGGAACGCATGATGGTTTCTCGCGCAACGCTTAATCAATGTCGCTGTGACAGTTTCAGGTGAGGTACCTCACCAAATGCAATTGCGACGAAATCAAAGCGAAATGTGAGGAAATCAAAATGCAAATAATAAAACAAATGTCAAAATAAATGCGACCTGCTTACCAGAAAAGAATTTATGGTTCTTTCATCAAAGTCCCACACCTTCATTAAGTCATGTATGGCGTACTTCAGTCTCTTATAGAGAGAGATTAGTGGAGCCAGACGTACAATGTAGTCTCAGCGGAACCTATATCTCAACTGAAATAGACTGATTTTTCGGTCCAGGGAATGGTATTCAGGTAGGTCTAGAGACGCGAGTCCAAAAGTTACAGCCTGTAGCTGTTGTCCACCTATTCCACTTGGTCTAAAATTTTTCTTCCATGATTATGAAGCCAGATTTTTCTCTACAGATATTTGATGACAAAGATGGAAAAGTTCAGACTAGATAGATGATCTAGACTCTAGTCAAGTCAGAGATGGGTGAAGTATTGATTGTGGTTGATTATCGATAAGAGACTATTTTATATCCCTACATGTAGTCAAACTAGTCTAAATGAAACCTCTTCTTCTGCCTTTGACTTTAAATTGTAACCAGTAGTGTACCATGCATTGTTCTTGCATTAACCTGATGAAATGAACCACATATGCCATGGAACCTATTTCTTTCATACTTCTGTTAATGAGAAGCAATAAAATGGCTCTTTTCTGGGTTTTGTGTTGGTGTGTTTGTTTGTGTCAAATATTCATTATTTAATGTTAGAAATTAAACTACTGCTGTTATGTTTGAAGCAATTCAAGCGATGTATTGAGTATGGTTAGTATTTGGAGTACAACAACATTGTGTAAATTATGATGACATGATACATAGAAGTCAAATGTCCTCATTGTTGACTGTCAGTATAATCAGATGGTGACCAATTAAAATAAACATCATTCAAACTGAACTCAGTGAAAAAAATATGCAAAATGTAGTTTAAAACTGAGAGAGTCACACTCCCTGCTTGCTCTGGCATATACTATAGCTCCACCCAAAATATACCTGTGAGTCTTGCTTTAATCTCTTCAGTACTCGCAATTGATATTTTGATTGTAATCAAAATATCAAATGCAAAGCCTGTTTAGATATGTTGTGCAGTACTGAGGGGATTAAAAAAGAAATTCGAGATTGAAACAAACTCTGAGTTTTCCCACATATTAAAGTTAGTCCAGTCAATCTAGCGTAAAAAAGGGGTCAACCCACCACTAATTGCAAAAGAATTGTTTTAACTGTCATGACTATCTGTGAGGTCTCCTAATCACAATACTAAAAGTCTCCGAAAATCCAAGCATGGGAAAGTGTTCTAATTTGCATAATATGCAAATTAGCTTTCACTGTACAAGAATTTCCTATTTTCATCAAAGTTTGCAGCCAAAATGTCTCATTGAAAGAAATATATTGCCAAAATAGATGTATTTACCTTCAGTGAACATGATAGGCACATTTCCAAATAAATGGATAGATTCATTAAATTTAATGCAACCCTGCGAAGCGCCCCAGAATAAAATGGCAAACCCAATGCTTATAATGAAAGACCTTATCATCTTTAATTTTTGTTTATCATATATTATTTTCGCAAGTAAATTTTTTATTGGGCAAGTAGAAATCTGAAAGTGATACCCTTTCAAGCTTGCCCAAAGGGCAATGTATTGAAAAGTTAGTGTGAAGCGCCATGCCATATTGTTTCAAACCCCAATCTGTACTTGTACTTCCAATAATTCAAAGTTATTGATCAGTATGAGTTTGGTAGCATGAACTGCACCTATAAGCATAATTGCACTACATGTAGTACCAACCACTGCTGACGGAGAAGTGACTAGTAAAGAAAGCCGAACGATTGGCAGACGTAACGAAGATTACATCAGCGCATTATTGGATTACAAGTTTGTCAATGTAATACACGATCAAGATATATTTAGGCCATCTCTCTCTCGTGATTGCCACTTGTTTCATTTGAGTGGCAGAGCCAGGCCAATTATCTAGCGACCTAACGTCTAAAAAAATGTCACCAGCCATTAACCGGAATGACTCTAATTTTTAGGAGGAAAATAACTTTCACGGCTTCTCTGAGGTACCCACTTATGTTAACAACTCCCCAAAGCTCGATTGTTATTATACGATGTGGCAAAACTGCAAAATTTTGTCCCGCTGCTAATCATCTGCACAGTCGCGTATGTTTACAATAACGAACAACTTTGTTATGCTGTTACTGTCCACGTAATCCTTGGTGACATTTCCACAGAATATCACTTAGTTAGGAGTGTAACTGCTCACATCTCAAGTGAAACGCTAATACTGCAATGTTTACTGTATTCCATTTTGAAAAATACGAGAATACATTTAAACACTCTCACTTGCAGAAGATTGTTGTTATGCATCTTATATTTTTGCCTCTTTCCCCCCCCCACATAAAATCAATGGCTAAAGATGTGCACACTATCCTAAGAAATTATACTAATGGCAAAAATCTTTAAGAAAATGCACTTTCCATAAGGGCAAACTCCTATCTGTATATTACTGTACCTCCCATCATTTTTAAAGCAGGGCATCTTCGTTTGCAATGCCTAAAAATTATAGCATTGTGTAAGATACAAATGTCCATTTTATGAATGAAATGCCATTTGGAAACCTTTAGCAAACAATACTAGGAGCTTCCCATGTAA
The DNA here is from genome assembly GCA_001188425.1 of Eucidaris tribuloides. NCBI lineage: Eukaryota > Metazoa > Echinodermata > Echinoidea > Cidaroida > Cidaridae > Eucidaris > Eucidaris tribuloides. The sequence continues at coordinate 16,911 of JZLH01S0559378.1, forward strand.
AAGCTCAGTTTTAGTGGAGATTATAGTGTACCATTAGACTCTGATTTGAATTTTTTTTCTCGCAGAGACAAATTCACACCATAGAACTTACACTAAATGGCTTTGTTTTTCTTTTGTATTTTTTCAAATTCTAGTTAACCTACTGACCCCTAGATTTCAACAGACATGCCTCTTCATCATTGGGCCTAAAGCATGGCTTATCTTTCTGTCTGCGGATGTGTGCAAAATAGATCCACTGCCTTTTTAAGATGCACGATTATGACAAGCAAATCAGGTGGCTAATTTAACGGTTCCCATCTTTATCGTACTAATCATCATAGCTTCATTGTCTATTTATATTCAGCGGACTAATTAATCAACAATTCAGCATAGTGAAATTTACAAGATTGCAGTAAACAAGTAGTCATCAGTTTTTAAGGACACGATGATAGCAATAAAACCATGAATATTTTGTTGTTCCGAAGGTTTGACTATATAAAATTCATTACCCACACATTCCTAGCAACTGGGTAATTTGTTGTCAAATATTTCTAAAAACGCTGTCTCCAAGTTCTCCAAAAAAGATTTGTTGGCACAACTTTCAATGACTCTATATTTCCTATAGGGGCCATTCTTATATCAATAGATGATGCTTGTTAAGACTACTGCACACTGCCCGTCTAACCATCGTCGCTGACAAACGAACGCGTACGTTTATTAAACAGTTTTATTGGACCTTTTTAATTTTCGTTTTCAACTGGATTACAACCGTATCTAAATCGTTGACAGACGGTGCTTTTCCGTTCTTCCACATTCTATGTGTTCTTCCATTTGCCAACCGTCTAAGTAAAAATTTTAAGACGAGGCAGACGGAATCGTTAGAGTCGCGCAGTGTGACAGTAAGCTTTTACCTCCATAAGTAATGAAACTCCAAGACAAATTCTTTTCCAACTCCAAATCGTCCATCCACCAGGATACTTAGTTATCGTAACATCGGTATGTGGTTTCAACTCATTTGTGTCTCGAGGGCCCTTTTGACTTAGCTCCCAATCATGTCATTTGGGCAGTGATCATATTGCGCAATTGAAATATGCCTTCAAGACCCAAGAAGAGTTTGAAAATCGTATACAAGTGTGAGCAAAAAAAAAAAAGCACAAGACTGTAACAACCACTGCCCATAGTACGCGATGCCTAATCAACGCCTAACCACGCTCATTGTCACTGTCTGTTGCCCCAAAATCCTCCTCAATCCATCTGCATAATATGTTCACCCCAGGACTATCTCACTCCCTTGCCCCCTCCTATGGGCGTTTGAGTGCACGCGCACTGCTTCGCTCCCGTCACTACACTATAGCACGCGTCGTCTAAAAAAAAAATTGCACAAGTGAAAAATGCCCTTCATAGGCACTTAAAATTACTCATGTGACCAGATGATGCTTACATCAACGCAAAAGGCATAGACGGTAGCTTTCAAATACCTTTTATGTTGTTCAATTTGCTGTTTTAATACTTGAGATATTGCCCTAATTAATACAAAAGTGTGACATCACAATTATGCCAACTTTAACTACAGTTTCCGAGTGAAAGTGACCACTAATGTTGATTTCACCGCCTTTGTTGTTTACAACATATCTTGAGAAAAAATAATCAAATTGGAACAGAAACAAACTGCATTTGAAAGCTGAGACTTTGATCCTTGATGCTGTTGTACACCAGTATGCTCAGGAACAGTATTTGCATAACATTGCCAAAGAGGGCGCTTTTCACTTGGCATCAATTTTGTTGAGACACGCTGTAGTGGAGTCAATTCTGAAGTCCCGGGGGGCTCAACTGAGTGTCCTGTAGTGCCTTCTCCTGTTGCGGGCGGATCTTTCTCGCATAAACTCTGCTGAGTAAGCTCGAGACACCACTTCAGCCCCTGCCCATACTGACCCAGGAACTTCAAGTTTTTTCCACTCTCTACATGTGTATGCCACCTTTACTATAGTGAAGGAGCAAACAGGCGTGCCACTCAACATTCCCCGAGAGGGGCACAGAAGTAGACAGGTGAACAATAATGATAGGCAAATGTGAGATGTTAGGTCAACAGATTGACATGAGCGGCGGGTCGATTGACATCGTGCGTCATGGGCGTTGGTTGTTACTAGTCCTCATTTCTTCTCTTGTCAGCACCTCATAATTAGGCGTACGGATTTGTTGTGAATTTTTAGCTTGAGGAGAAACAGCATAATTAATTTACTTATCATAATATTCTCCCAGCCCAGATAGAAACTGATCCATATAAATGCTACACGAAAAAATCCAGACTGTCACATCATTTCTAACATATTGTACAACAAAGAGGATATCTTAACTATGAAATTTCACAGCAGAAATTTTAAAGCCAGTATACTTGATTCTGGGAGGCATTGTGTCTCAAAATTGGTGGTATAATAATCTAATGCTTTGCCAATTCCTTAAACCGCCAGCCATGCTATTTGATGGGTCCCTGCCATCATTTTCTGCCTATTCTTCCACGACATTACTGCTAATTATCCCGCAGAGTGTGTCATCTCACTAGCTTCTGTGTGACAGCTTACTATGAAGCAAAATTGCGCATACAATGAATTACAAGTGGTGGGCCTGCTAATGTCATTAAACGAGAAGTCAAAAATCCCGTACCTAACATGGACCAAGATCAAAAAAATACAAGTATCATTTTGTGAACAAAAGCCTGCGGTCTCTTTTTCTCAAATTTTAGAGAACATTTTGCGATCATGTGATACACCCCAAAGCACCAGTTCCAGGATGTACATCCATAATGAAAAAGAAATTTGTAATAACAGATCTCAATGTGGATGCACCACGCCATAACCCCAGGATAACCAACTAGAAAATCCGCCATTTGTTGAATATTTATGTTTTCAGCATCTGTACCCTGGGTTACATAAATTAGTAAAAGTTATAAATAGGTGAAAATAACACATTTAACTCATTTTACTCCATTTTTCGTTAAGTTTTGCCTTTTTGTTGTGCACTTGCCAGTTCGCGCCTCTGCATCATCAGCCAACTGGTATTTCATCGATCATAACTGAAGAAATACATTTTTTAAACGTGACAAAGGGCGCTCACAAACGCGGTACGCCCCAGGTACAACGGTACTCGGGTTATGGCGTGGTGCATCATGTAATAAGTTATACTGCCGCAAACCTAGGACAAACAAGACAAACCCGCTGGGGGCCACGACGCTCACCGCGTGAGGTCTCGCAAACCCTATCGGTACGCCATACAAACAAACTCAGCTTAACATATAGTTGGCCCATCGGAGCTGATATCTAGCACCAAGTACCAATGAACCAATTGAAAAACTCTTGCAATCCCCTGCCATAATAGCTGATTTTGCCAAGTTGAAATAAATTCTAGACATCCGTTTTTATAAAAACAAGCACGCTCATACGTATCGTTAACATTTTGACCTTTGACCTAACTTATGTGACCGTTTGACACCCCCAAATAACATTGAGGTCACCTGAATCATGCACTACCACCCAAGTTGGTTACAAATGGGCTTGGTGGTTGAAAGTACCCTGTTTGGGCCCCTGGTATGGCGCCTCGCCCCTGGGTCCCGGGGGGGGGGGGCCTGGTGTACCACTTCGCAGAACTCCTCTTCCCCTCCCCTGCAGCGATCATTCACCGACCCAAGTTTGTCTAAATCCATTGACGTGAATTGAATTATTGCCTAATAGGGCCACACCAAACTTTTTGTGCCCCCCTTGGGGGGCCAAAACGGGCCCCCTGGCATTGTCATTGAGGAACATTAATTCAGCACATATAGAGGTATTCTACACACAAAGTGCTTACACCTAAACTATTTCTGATCTAGTAAAGAAAAGGCCAATACCAAACCAGAAGAAGAAACTTGACTTCATTTGACCTTCTGACCTACATATGTACCTTTGACCCCCAAATAACATTGAGGTCCCTGTTATGCATCTTACACCTCAAGTTTGTTCAAAAGGGCTTTGTGGTAGAAGTTACCTATTGGGCCCTATGGGCCCACCAGGGAGGGGGCGCTGGCCGGTACCATCCAAGGAACAACCTCTTTACCTCCCCTCTCTGATGATGCATTCCCACGAAGTTTGGTACTAAATCCAATGTTGTGATGTGAATTATTGTATTAGGGCACTACCCCCAAAACCTTTTGCCCCCCTTGGCCAAACGGGACACGCCTGGCCAATTGTCATGAGGACATTAGATTCACAGAACATATAGAGTATCTAATACACAATCGGCTTAAATTAAACTATTTCTGGATCTAGAGAAGAAGATGTTTTGAAAACTACCTACTTGGCCCTTTAGGGCCCTGCCCTGCCCCGCCGGGGGAACCAAGGTACCAGTTGTAGGACTGCCTGAATCCCCACGCCCCGACCGGATCATTCCTGCAATTTGGGCCATAATCCAATCATGCATTTTGAGAAGAAGCTTAAAATGTGTAAAAGTTTACGCACGACAGCACCGACGCACGACGAACGATCGGACAAAAGCGATCGCAATAAGCTCACTTGAGCCTTTGCTGGCAGGGAGGCTAAAAAAGCAACATTTGATTATAGCTATATTTCTTGTTATCCTTCATAAAAAGCCTTGTTAAATAATATTTTATTCAGATTCCCTTTCGGAATCTTTGCATTTTGTATTTCTTCTATTTTTTGATAAAGTTATATAGCACTTGTTCTTCAGTGACTACAGCACACAAGTCCTCTGAAATAATTTAGTAGGCATTTGCAAGACATTTTTACCCATTAAGTGGAGTAAATTTCAATCAATAAAAAACGTTTTGCTGAATGTAACCCATTCCCGCATTGCATGCTATCCCATTTAGGTGGAGACCACTAGACTATCATGACAGTCACCAATCCTTTTAATGAGGCCCTCTCTCACTTGAATTCGTGTACTGTAATGATTACTATACACCTGAACACCACTAGCTTGAACTCCAGGTCAGCATCCACATCAGGCAGACTTGCAGCTCATCTGGATTATAGCAAGTTCATTAACGTTGTATATCAAGCTAGCGATATCAGGGCAGTATTCGGCGTTTACTGCTAATGAAACCACCTTGAGGTGTCAGTACATCAACCTATCGTCATGACCTAGATGCTGGGGCAAAACAAATTTGTCATCCGAGAAATATGACTGATGTGGACCTAGTATCGCTGTGGGGCACCAAAATTTAACACAGAAAAATTACCTACAACTCCAGTAAAAGTTATCAAATGAATGTTTCTCTTATATGATAATATGGGATATAACTGATGAAAAGTTTAATGAAAAAAAAATCACCTTTGCTATGTTTTGATAGACGGTTTTTCCATTGTTCAGTGAGTCACTAGACTTCATGTCTTCATATAAAACGGGTTTCTAGAACTTTTGTGCTCATGTTATTGGAATTATAACTTTGCGCAAAGAATGCTCATTGCACAGTTAAGTCCAATCAACAAATTTCAAAATTTCAAATTTTCACTGTGTCTCTATATTTTTTTTTTAACATTTTGTGACAAACAATGGCTGTTTTTTAAACAAAATTATTCAACTGGTAAATATTCATACCTTGTCGATCATTGAATGATTTTAGTGTGAATTTTTCTTCTGCAGCAAATAAAGACGGTGCAGAACTCGACAGTACTAACATGCTCTACTTAGTCCAGTCAAATAGCATTATACCACACACTAATTGGCAAAGAATGTTTTAACTGTCATGACTATCAGTGAGGTCTCCTAATCACCATAGCTAAAAGTCTCCAAAAAATCAAGCAATGGAAAGTGTTCTAATTTGCATTAAATATGCAAATTAGCTTTCACTGTAGCATAGACTTTCCTATTTCATCAAAGTTTCAGCGAAAAGGTTGTGCAATAATAAAGGAATTAGATTGCCAAAATAGAGCATTTTACCATTCAAATAAACACATTCTCAAATAAACAACGGTAACTTAATTAAGCATAAATCAAATTAGTATTAATACTGACGAAAAATCCATATTTTTTAAAATTTGATAATCATTTAGCCACAAAATTCAAATCAAGAAATATCTAAGGCTCATCTTTAACAATGTTAACACACAGATGGACACATTTTCAAGAGTAATACTCTGAAAATCATTTTGGAAAATCCAAATTAGCTTCCATCATGAGAGAAAATCGTGTTTTTACCCCGGTTTTCACCTCCCTCCAATGCCATCTCAATACTAAATGAAACATTAACATTTTTGTTCAATAACATCAAGTAAGCATTGTACAGATTTTAATGAAAAATGTGATGTGAAGTACATGGATCAACTAAGGTCCAACTGAAACACCCTATTAAAACTCTCCAAAATCAAGCATGGGAAAGTAATCTAATTTGCATAATATGTCAATTAGCTTTCCTTAACAAGAAATTTCAAAGTTTTCAACCAAATCTTAAAACATCTAGGAAATGTATAGAAATCGATTTGTTAGCAAATGCTCTATGCCAGTTGGGACCATGATAACTACGATTTTGAATAAATTATTTTAATTTAATAGCATCAATATCAAATAATAGTCTTAAAGAAGTCACAAATTTTCACTATAACATTGCATTGTAGTATACCCTGTGAAAAAAATCTCAAGTCCGGTCCTTCTGGTCAGTTAACATAACGAAATTAGTCATTTTTTGCATCAACATATGCAAATTATTTTGAGTGTTTGATCAAGTTTACAATTCAATCTTATGCAGGTGATTAAAAGCAAAATCAGTTGGTCGTTCTCATGTCCTATGAATTGATCAGACGACCAAAGCGTAGCATCCCCTCGCTGTACACAATTGACCTATTAGACCCATGATGCATACAAAGGAACTGTTGAAACATTTGGCAAACATACTCAAAGAATCACTTAGGCTTAATATCTTCATATCATATACCGTTTTAATTCAACATTTTCATTAAAATCTAACATTAAAAGTTGCGAAGGGTAACATTTTTGGATACTGTACATATTTCAAATCATTTAATGAGCTACATTATATTCAAATCCCATTTAACAAAGGCTTATATAAATATCACTTGTTTAGCACCTCCTCACTCTTTTTTCTTCTTGCTTTCCAATGGAAAGGTCTACACACCAAAAGTCTATATTTTGTGCTAACCTCTCTGTGTATCAAATCGCCTTCCTATTCACAAGCCAATACTTCAAATCGCCTTCAAGATCAGACACCATCTCCAGTTATCGTCTACCTCTCACCCTTTTGCCATTCAATTTCCGCCCTAATGACATCTCTAGTATGTTGTCCTCCGAGAATTCTCTCAGACAGTTTTTCTAGCCGTCTTCTGATGTCTTTCGCAAGTTCCCTTTGTCATTCTTCTTCTTATTGTCTTATCTTCAAACTATTCTTTCCCATCTTCTCCCATATCCAACATTCATCTCACAAGCATCGCTTTTCTGCCATACTCCATGCATGATGTTCAGATCCATACAGTTTGTATACTCCCCACATCTAAGCTTTCCAGTTCTTCCGCTAATTTTGAAAGTCAACCCATCTCTCTCTGATGTGTGTCTTCAATTACTTTTGTTTATCGATATTTATCTTCATTCCCAATGCTCCCACACTGTAACTATTGAGACCATTAGCTGTTGATCCATTTCTTAATTTCTATCTGTCATCCAAGTTCTTTAAAAAAAACTCTATTGCAATTCATCTATTCAATTGCTCTTTATCTTTTATTTCCTATGGCATTACGAATAATCAAGCTAAGTAAAGGTGTGCTCATACTATCCTGAATCCACCCATCTTGTTACTTCCATCTGACTTTTTCATCCATATTCATACAACTTTGCAATGTGTCTATCCCATCTCCTTTGAATTACTGCTATTCAACCCTCCCTCTCTCCTCTACAGATTTTGCTTGTATTCCTTGCGTTCACCTTTGCGATGTGCTTTTATTAAGTTCCTGACATTGCAAACATCATGTCTAATCCTCCTCTTTTCCTAAATTATTTGATGCCCTCACACTGCTCTTTAAGCCCCTTTCTGATGCTTTGTCCGTATCTGCTTCGACCATTCATATATTCCAGTGTTTCCTCTTTGAATTCACCATTTCCCATTGCCTCCTCCCCCATCTAACCAGCGTAATCCTGAAAACCCATGACTTCCCAGGTTCTTGTCCTTCCATGAACCAAATGGCCTCATCTGCACTTTATTTGACTGCTTTCTTTCGCCGGGTTCAGATACTTCAGAGGTATCACTTTGGAATATTAATGTGAATTGGCTGGTATCATCCTATATTACGTACTAATCTAATGCGTATTACCCATGCTTTTAGTTTTTATCCAGCGTCTCGTTCCTTCCTTTTAATTTTCTAAGGTCAATATTCATCCGTATACAACTTAGATTATGGTCAGAACCAATATTCTGCACATGTGCTTCTCAGTTTTAGGCACTCCCTATAATTTTAAGTATAATTAGAATTCTTCTAACTGAAATGCTATGCTTATCTTTCCTGTTTTTTCCATGTACATGTAATACAGAGTCTGTATATTGTGGTGTTAAACCCACGGGCGTAAAAGTCCTGTTAACTTGCGTAACTAAGTCCAAATGTGCGTCTTCCTTTCATTTTCCCTGATGTTTGGTGATTTTCCCGCTGATTTTTTTTGGAGGGGGGGGGACACGGTTTGCCCCCTGCCCCCAGCTCATACCCACTGGTAAACCATGCACTAGTTTACGATATTTTAGTCCTACTGCAGAATTCCGCATGCATAAACCCCCTATCAATATGTGTCTATCCAAGACGCCCAATTTCTTGTCCATTCTGATCCTTCTGCTCACAACACTGTTAAAACTTCCCAAAACTGACTGTTAATCATTCACTGCTGTGTTTCCATTTTTCAGATGGATAATCACTATTACATATATTAATCTTTGACCCACTGACCTTCGACCCGGCCTTCCGACCTCCACAATACGTAAAAACTTAGGCCTGCAGTTAGATACCAAATGTACCATAACCAAATTTCATCTAAAATCCGTCGAGCATTCATTAAGTTATCAAATACAAAACACCCTAGAGCAAAATAGCTCACTTAAGCATGAATGAACTAATTTGACCTCTGATCTACATATTCCAAATCGAAACTGTGGTTATATTTTGATATCTATGTACCTTATAACCAATCTGACAAAATGTGCCTATGTCGAACATTACTGTAAGTTATCGAAAGGAAACCTGTTAAGTATATATGTTCACATTTATAAGCTTGACCTTTGACCTTTGAGCTGCATCAACTCCCAAAAAACTCGGCTGTATTTTGGATAGCATGCTACCTCTATCAAATTTCATAAAAATCTTTACTAACGATACCCAAATGTTTACGAATAAAACATGTAAATAGATGGAATACTGAGGTATATGAATCTTTCTAAATGATGGAAGCTAAATTTGCATATTTCAACCAAAATGTTTCAGAATATTGACTCTGAAATTGGTCCAATTGTGTTGTTAACAATTTGTAAACATGGTTTAATATTTTTGTTTGAACTTCTGTGGCTAATGTCATATAAATTAAAATAAATATTGCATTCTTCTTCAGACGAATTGATACTAATTTTCGATATTATGTCTAATTAAGATTACAGTATTTATTTGGA
>JZLH01S0559400.1:67765-81707 GCA_001188425.1 Eucidaris tribuloides
TAAAGGAGAGGAGATAGTTATTACTTAACATCATCATGAATGATTTATGCAGCTTTATTATTACCTTCTTTGCCTGATGAGCTCAGTTTGGTGTGCAAATCATGAACACAATCTTTAAATGAATCATGCTGTTTTTGTTATCGTCAGGTTATGGCTCTTTGGGTCTGATGACAAGCGTGTTGGTCTGTCCCGATGGCAAGACAATTGAAGCTGAAGCTGCCCACGGTACAGTGACTAGGCATTTCAGAGAACATCAAAAGGTATGGTGGACAGAAAAATTATCCCAAAATTGCAATTACAGGTCAAAAGAAGAGGCAGAATTCCAGTAGCACCCTGTTTGACTTAAATGATTAAACAAGGACACACTACACTTTCCTAACAATGCAAAGTTAAAAGTTTTGGGGTGTCTGATAAAATACTGCATTTGAATTTCTCTTGTAATCTATACATTATGCCTGGCATATGAGTCATGAATATTTGTGTCTGCTTTGAAACTAGTTTTCATCAATAATATACTATAAAAAAAAGAAAATGCTCTTGACTATTAATCATCCTTCTTAACAGTGAACCTTTCAGTCTTATCACCATTGCTGACTAAACTCGGCATCTTCTCTCTTACAATTGGTTACTTCTCTTCCTTTCAGCCCAAATCTCCTATTCTCCCTCCTCACCATTTATTTCCACATAGATCATAGTCTACCCGTTCCCCTTATGCCAACCACTTCTACATCCCTTGACCACTTCCAGAGATTCTACCAGACCCAAACTCTTCATTAGCTCACCGATATTTTTTCTGTATCATGGATCTTTCAGTTCTCCTCAGATCTCTTCATCTATTGTCTTCAATTCTGACGTGAAGTTTATTTTTTCTTTGAGCAAGAAAATCTTAAATGTGTTTTTTGTGATCCTGACAGGGCAACCCCACGAGTACCAACCCCATTGCCAGTATCTTTGCCTGGACCCGTGGCCTGGAGCACAGGGCTAAGCTTGATGGCAATGATGACCTCAAACGGTTCTGTGACACGTTGGAGAAGGTCTGTGTGGACACCGTGGATTCAGGTCTAATGACCAAGGACTTGGCTGGATGTATCTACGGCCTCAAGAAGTAAGTAGAATAAACTTTACCTAAGTCAAATTTCTGGGGACCTCACATATCACTTTGACTTAGACGAAATTGAGTTACAGTTTTGTACACATTTTATGATAAAGATGAATATGTAGGGAAAAAGAGGCTAAAACTTATTAAAGTATCATGATTGTACCATTGTAGGGGGGAAATAAAGGCAGAGAGGGAATGGGAAATGTATAACATCTTTATGGTCATGCTGACAAGCAGAGATCAAAAGGACAACCTATTAAGACCATAAAGAATTACAGTTGTGGCCACTTTGACCTAGGCGAATTATTTTGGTCCCTTTGGAACTCTAAAATATGTTTGAGATTCAAGTGAAAAAATTGACTTAAAAGAAAAACTTCCTATCGACAGAACACAAATCAAATTGTGACTGTCAAAAATATTTGACATAGGCGATAATTTGACTTGTGCGATGTCGAGTTATTTGAAGTCATCTGTAGTTCACAAAAGCCCAAGTTACTGGTTGAAAATACAACTGTTTCATCAATCTTTATTGTCACCCCAGACATCAGAAAACAACATCAAACCTACTGAAAATTGTTCATAGTGACAAATTTTAATTTTTCATTTATTATAGAGCAGGCAGCACTGTGTACATTTCATATTGTCACCCCAGACATCAGAAAACAACATCAAACCTACTGAAAATTGTTTATAGTGACAGATTTTAATTTTTCAATTATTATAGAGCAGGCAACATTGTGTACATTTCATACGACAAAACGGTCATACTGTATAAGCCATGGCCTTTGGTGCCCCTCTTTTTGTTCTAGATGCCCTTTGTATTCTATTCATGCTTGTAGCCACATTGAAAGTGTCCTTTCTTTTAATAACCTTGGTACCCTTCCTACCCTTTCTTGACTATAATATCATAAACAAATCTTGTATCACTATGCAAACAAACCCCAAAACTGCAAACAATGACTGGGACCTTTGTTCCTTGCTCTTCAATTGTTAGGTGAGTGGTGCCCCTTTTTCATGGCCTTGGTGCCCTCAATGGCTCTAGAATGCCCTTTTTTCTGAATGTGCCCTTTTGGATAATTGCCTTGCACCGTTCAATTCCTATTTCTTGCCCTTAGAGTGGATAGTTGAACATTGCTTTTTCTTCTTCTCTTTTCCTCTATGTGCAGCGTAACACCAGACCAGTATTTGAACACGATGGATTTCTTGAATGCAGTGTCGGATAATCTGAACAAGGCTTTGAAGTAATCAATAGGCTCAGGACGTCTAACCCAACACATCACAGATACAGTGCAAGGCATCAGTGGCATTCTTCACGATAAAATACCTTAAAAAATGAAGTCATGTTTGTATTCAGGGCTCATCCACATGTCTGTTGGATAGTATGTTTAACCCTTTCCGTACCACACATGTAACATCTTGAGAGTGATTCTTACATTGGTACTGAGAGGGTTAATTATATGACTGTCTATGAACATTGACACGGGCCAGTACAAACTTATTAAATGGTGTATTTTCCCAAACCAGTTTGCAAAAGTGTGTATAAATCCAGGGAGCTGAAATGACCCCTTACAGCGTTCCCAGCCAGCCTGAAATCAGGGAACACCTGAAAAATGACTTCCCTTCTTTCCAGTCAGGAAAAAGTCAGGGAATTTGTTTGTCCAGTGGGCCAACTTTTTCGCCTCGTGTCTGAGGCGAAAAAGAAATTGGCAAGGCCAAAAATAGGTCAGTACGATTATCTTGGAATTTTTAACTTCCATCAGGGAAAATTTGTTTCTATGAAATGCTGGGATCCCTGTAATAAGCTACATTGTATTTTATTATAAACCTTTCAATACAGTTGCTAATGTGATGTGCTATCAGACATACGTGAGAGAAAAACTTGGGTGTAGGGTTTTGTAGTTGGTTGTGTTCAACTGTATTTCTTGAACAAATTCAGTGGGAATGGTTATGATGGGCAAAAAAATACAATCTGTGTTGTCCTCAATAATGAACACAGGACGCAGTATTTGCACTGTAATCATGTTCACAATTTACTTGTGCTCATTTATTGAGCATAGGCGTCTGAATTAAGATGAGATGAATGAATTATATCATAACTCAGTGTTTTGTACTGGACTTATAGTTTTTATTCATCTCATTTTAATTTCATGCCCTTAAGTTTGAAAAGAGCAGAGTTATGATCGAGTTGTAATGCTCATATGTACAAATGAAAGAGCCTACTTTTTAAACATCTGTGTTTAGCTTTAGCAGATATATTTTGGTGTGAAATTTAATATACTACTGTGATTGCAGTGATAAAGATGTATTTATGGTCACAATAAATTATGAGTGGAAATGCAAATTTTTTGAGTCACAATTTAGCTACAGAGACTGATGATGAAAAGTTACACATGTATTTTCAGGAACAATGACTCTGTAGTACAGATAGATATTACAGTGGCGTAAAATGTATGTGAAATACATGTGAGACATGAACCATCAAATTACTTGACAAATTTCAGGTAGTCTTAAAATGCATGTGGGTAAATTTTCTTTCGTCTGTTTGATAAAGTATTAAATGGTCACAAATATAGCAATAGAATTTTATATTCAGGGAATGCATATAGACATATTGCATAATATATCATGTAGTTTCAATCATGTTTGTACAGAAAATTAATAATGAAAATGATGAATGTTAGTATTTGACTGTTTTTAATTTTAAATATTGTGATATTCACAAAGGTACACAACTGTAATAGTGTGTGAAAATCAAGGTCATCATTTGAATTGAGATACTTAAGATTACCAGGGTGAAGGATATTTAATTTCTGTCTAATGTATGTAGTTTTTCATTATGTGAAATATCAAAAGGGGTATTACATTGTGCTTTTTTGTCAGTATAAATGTGGATTTGTTTTGGGATTGTGAGGTAAATAATTTATTGATACGTGTGAAAATATGATTGATTGTTGTGGCCATAAGTAGTGATTTTCAGAGAGTGGCTCTTTTCATATCACCAGTGCATTAATTGGACATAGCTTGTCTTCATATACAAGATCATGTATTGCATAATACTAAATCAATGTCAGTTTAAGATCATCTTCTTTGTCATGAAGAAAACCTGTGTTTTTGTGTGTGTAGCAACCAATTTATTTGGACCACATTGTTTTGTTTGCTGTAATTTATGCTACTGAATTCCACTTTATTTGACTTTCTTTCTTTTTTTGAACCAAAGTGCTGCATGTTTTGTTTTCCCCACCTTGAATTTGAGTTTGAAAAGATTATGGAAGTGTAACTTGTGTGTATTAAATGATAAAATGCAGCAGTGAAGACAGGATGAAATGCCTACTGTAAGGAGACTGGTACATGTATATTCCAATCTATTAATAAAGTGAGAAGTGTATAAAACATGTACACTAGAAGGTGAAATATATGAAATAAACCAGTCTTGTTCCCTAAATCAATGATTGTAATTTGTGCTAATCTCTTTTTTTTCAAAGAGTTGACGAAAGTGTGTTGAGTAAGTTGAATATGGGTGTAAGTGTGATGTGTATAGTAATGCCTCCACTTGTCTGTGTTACAAAATCAAAATTCTGTTTTTCAAATTTTCTATTTTCTGTAATTTTCTGCATTACTCAAAATCACGTACATAAACACCATATACAGTGCACTCCCATTATAACGAACTCGGTTATAACGAAATTCCTGTTACAATGAAGTAGAAATTCGGGTCCCAAAATTATTATCTATATATCTTTATATACTTTCTCTATTTGATTATGACAAAATTTCGATACAACAAAAGAAAACTGTCGGTCCTGAGGACTTTGTTATAACGGTAGTTGCCTGTACATGTACTCACATGACTACAACTCAAATTTTAGCTATGAGACATACCCTACTAAAGCCTACCTGGGCAGAGGTGCCCACATAGGGGTTGGGTAGTTACTCTCATGCTTGGTAATGGTATTATTCAGTTAAAGAATAATTTTAGACATTTTAATATAGGTGACTCTGCCTAAGTCGAATCTCTTGGGACCACAGAAATATGTTTGATTAGAAGATGTAAATAAGACATGTTTTGCATATTCTGGTCTGAAATAATGCTTTGAGTTAAGCGATTATTCAACTTATGGAAGGTCGACTTATGCAGAGTCTACTGTATTGTGTTTATTTTGTAATTTACTACAAATTTTTAGGTTATTCAGCATTACATGATTCCCGAGTTTCTGTGTGAAACTTCCCATTTCCGTGACTTTTTCTGTTTTCCGTATCGCGAAGGAATGGAGGCTTTAGTGCAGGGCTCAACACTAGCACTTGCCGCTTGCCCGGGGCAAGTAAAATTTCATGTGGGGCAAGTAAAAACTCAAAATGTTTAAATTTACTAGCCCGTTTGTCATAGTGGAGGAGGTAATGATGGGATGGGGTGTTGTCAGCCATTAATGCCATGGGGGTGATGTGGATTGTCAGCTATTTGTGGGGTAGTGTCACCCATTGGTGCTGTGAGCCCAGCTGTGGGTTGTCAGCCATTGATATTGTGGGGTGGGGGTTGTCAGTTATTGGTACTGTGGGGTGGGGTGTTGTCAGCCATTGGTATATACTATGGGGTGGGGTGTTATCAGCAATTGCTACTGTAGGATGGGGTGCTGTCAATCAGCCATTGGTACTGTGGGGTGGGGTGTTGTCAGCCACTGGTACTGTGGGGTGGGGTGTTATCAGCCACTGGTACTGTGGGGTGGGGTGTTGTCAGCCATTGGTACTGTGGGGTGGGGTGTTGTTAGCCATTGAAACTGTAGGGTGGTGTGTTGTCAGCCAGTGGTACTGTGGGTTGGGGTGTTGTCATTCAGCCATTGGTGCCGAGACGTCTGAGTGGGTCGAGTGTTGTCAGCTATTGGTGCCATGGAGGTGGGGCAAGGGTGGAGTGTAGTCAGCCATTAGTGCTATTGGGGTGGGGTGGAGTGGGGTGTGATCAGCCATTGGTGCAGTGGGGTAGGAGTGTTGTCGGGCGTTGTTAGTCACTGCCACCAAACAATCAGTCTAATAAAAGTAGAACAGGTTTATCAGAATGCAAACTTTATCTTTACTTTGCTTGAAGTTACTCCACTTATCAAGATACAACAATTCCACAATGCCAACCATCCAATTTACACATACAGCATCCATCCCTGGTAAACAGTACGAATAAAAAGAAAACTCAAATTAAGCAGTGTCGTACATAGGGGGTGTTGAACTGTTTTAATGGTAGACACGCCCAAAAAGGCACAAGCATTCACAATGTATAATGTACTTTCTCTTTACAATACAATCATTTTACAGACTTGTTCTACTAACACACACTTCATACGTTGACTATTCAATCTGGATGTCATTTCAATACAGTACAGAATGCAGAAAAATGCATATTTATGGTCAATTTGGACAGTATTTGTCTTTTTTTTTGGGGGGGGGAGTAAATTTCCTTCTTCCTCATTTTGTTACTGAGTAAGTTAAGAATACAGTCAACAGACAAAATCCATAACAGTGAAATCAGCCTCCCAAATATTGTTAAATGTTAATGTTAAACTTCAAGGAATATCATGTTAAACCAACAAAGCTGTACACCCGTGGGGGCCACTGTCATTACAAGGTGTACACCATGCGCGTGTGGAAAAACGAGTAAAAGGGTGGTTTTTCACGGTCGGACGATGTACGAGCGTACATCGAAAAGGGTATCTTTTCAGACTTGAATACTTGTTTAGGGTATCTTTTCAGACTTGAATATTTGTTTAGGGTATTCTGAGATTGACAGATACATGTAATTACTTGTGTAGGGTCCATTTTGAAAGTCCATACACACGCATGGTGTACACCTTGTAATGGCAGTGGCCCCCCGGGGTTGTATATTAAGCAGCCACTGGGAAATGGGAGTTCTACCTGAACCAGGGCATGAACAGAAATTCAATCTCTTCATGCTTACTTCCTGAACTCTTCACCAACTCAAAAGAGGTACATTAGCTCCATTACATACATTTAGCATTCTGTACTGCATTGTAACTTAGTTTCCACACTTTCAGATTCTACATTTCAGATATAAACTATGGTAGCAAAAATACCCCATTTTTTTGTTTGTTTGTTAAATGTTAAAACACACCTGCATTTATCAATATGTACAAAATACACAGCTAATTTAATGATATAGGACTGTGCAGCACACAGCATGATATACGCCGTGCACTGGTTACTCCCAACTATATCTACAATTGTAATTAACGCTTTTTCATTCATTCAGTGAGGTAACTTGATTCAAAATTCAGGGATGATTTTATTTTTCACAGATGTCAATTTGTAGAAAAAGATAATCTGTTCACTCATCGGTACAAAACATGGACCACTTATGTTCACAAGTTTTCGTTCCCCACATCCATCTAACATCAATCGTAACCTTTCCTGATTTCAGACATGTGCCTTTGCTAACATTTACATATTTACAACACTGCACAAAAAATGTACATACTGAAGGTTTTTGGATAAAAAATGTGGGTGGATTCAATTTCAAGAGAGCCCTTAATTTTCCCCTGTAAGGAGGTGGGGTAAGACAGATCACTTTAAAACAGACTTCATACATTATTTAGGGGTAACACTAAAACAATGTGAATGCCATGATTGATTATCCTATGATAAAACTTCATATCACGCAAGCCCTGCTGGATCCACTGTGAGACATTTAACTACTTCCACATTTGTACAGAATTTAAAACCAGCCACATGCTTGGAGCTTATTCATAAAATTCAAAACTTTTAGCATGTCCTATTGGCTTCGAATACTGCAAAAATATGTAATGAGGGGAGTTCAGTTTACAAACTTTCTTCTTGATTTAAAAACAAAATGGAATGCTACCCAATACTAAATATTCAATGTGTATGATAACACAATCAGATTTAATTCTTTTTCCTCCTTTAATTTTTTAAATAAAATGATGTTCTGCACAGAATGCTGGTACCATCTCTGTATTTTGCTGAATCAACTTGGTATGGACAGATTTCAAACTTAAAAACAACATACCGAAAGTGTGAAAATTCCCGTTGTTGTTCTGAATTCCCTGAATGAACATAGACACCTGGGTTTCATTCCCTCATAACAGGTAACTGGACAACTACTATATTGACACCATATCAAGACTTGTGGTACAGAACGAAAGTACAAATACCACATTTGAGCAGATAATGAGGAATATCATGTCTTTAAAAATCATCTTCAATGAATGGGAATGTTGAGACCTGTGATTAAAAAATAATAGGGCAATTATTAAACATAATCAGTTAAAAAAAAAAAGATATACATTTTGGAGACATGATACTACACGACACATTGCCAGTTTGATAGTTTACAAAACACTTCAACATGATTTGAAATTTACAGGAACTACTTTGTCCAACTCCATTTACGAATATGATTCCACATCACCTACATGAGGTACCAAGTTTGATACTCTTAATTTTCATTTTGAAAGCTTGAATGAATTACTAATATTAAAAAGATTATTACTAAAGATTATTATTGAAATGATTATTACTCAAATTTACAATACGTTTACCAAATATCATCATTATTTTTGAGAGGTAATAGTTATTCGAAAACAAAACCTAAAGAATGCAACATCCATACATGTACACGTTTGTTGAATGTCAATCATATGAAATATTCTCACCATTTGTTTTTTCAAGAAATATCATTGATAATTACATTGTCGTCACCCCCAGCTGGTATTCGCTGAAATGTGGTACTTAGACAGGAAGGAAAAGTGAAATGTTTTACGGGTAAACACCTAGCTTTTCTGGTATCCTTACCACCCTACCCCGGCCCTCCCATACATTTGACATGTTGCAGTGTAAAACTGAGATAATTCTAAGACAAGATACCTAAACAAGATACACACAGCACTACAACACCCCCAATATATGAATAGAAGTTGTACGCATTTTACAACTTACTTTTATATAGAATAGAAAAAAAAATGAAGACAAGCAGCCTATTTACACTTATATACAAACACAAAAAGGGAGCCAAAAAATAATAAAATAAAATAAAAATCTGCCTCATTGAATATGGCTACGACAGTGTTCAAATGTACAGCTCACTCAAAGTACTACATCACGGGCTGAAATGCAGATTGAATTGAATTAGCCAGAAGTGATTACATGAAACAATAAACATGTTATGTTATTGTTAATTGGATATGTATTAACAGTTTAACATATCAGTGAGAGTGTTACTAAAATCACTGATGCACTCACTTTAGAGTGATTGAGGTTTTACGCTCAATTTGTGTGGCATGAAATTAATTACAATTCAATATGCAATTCAAACCATAAACCTGTGATGTAACAATGCCCTAACTGCGCACAGAAATGACTTAACTGTTGCAATTAACAAACACAATACCTAGCATGTTGTCCTCTCTCACTGTTTGGTTACTATAACACTCTATAATCTTACATATTTACAATAATATTTACAATTCTACCACAAAAATACTATTTGAATGTTACAAGGAACATTTTAGCATGTATTCAACAAATTAATTTATACCTGCCTGTATTATGGTTATCAGCATGATATGTTTGTGTGTGTATGTGAATGAAAATGTAATTTGCATCTTTTCATATGTTTGTCTGGATGTATCATCTTCTCTTCTACATTTTTATTTCATAAAGCTAGCATTTTGCATCCCAAGGCATAAAAACCCAATTTATTTTATCTGTAGCCACAAATTGTTTAAAAACAGGCAAAACAACCAAATTTAAAAGACGTAACTTAAGCTTTGAAGCAACCCCATATATTTCATGTCATAAAACCACCCACCTATCAAAACCTCTTTGAAATATTCCTGGATCATAAAAATTTAAACTTTGATTAGGTACTGTTTGAATTTCATAAGTATATTTTAGTACGGTATTACTAGATTTTGGCACGTCTTCTTTAAAAAAAAACTTTGTTTGTGTTTATTTGACAAACCACACAAAGAGAAGTACAGACATGGACACAGTCACTTACATTAACACCATTCCTGTGCGATGACAACCAAACTTACACAAAAACATGTTTAAAACACGATTTTACGCTGGAGAGTACTATCAAAATTACCCATTTTTAAAACGTGTAAATACATTCTTTTTAAAAATGTATTAAAATGGACACAGATTCAAGCATCTGCATTACAGGTCAATTTTAGTGAAAGACAGCATGACTTTCTTCAAATTTCAGTAGCCCATTGATCTAATATGTGTCAATGTCTGAATGAAACCACTCAGGAATTGCACAATTTTGTTAAAAGATAATCAGAAAATGGTGATCAAAGGAAAGAAAATATGGTAATTCATTGTTGATAACTTCCTGAATTAGCACGTTTGTCTTGAAACGTGGAGAAAATCGATGCTACATCTATTACATCTCCTCTACATCTGACAATTGTGGCTATTTTAAACGAGATGTACATTTCATACCACAGCAATAAATCACTGCCCTTCCAGCCAACAACACATGGCAAAAAAAAGCCCCATCTACACTTCAATTTCAAACTTGATTAAAACCTAGTTTATCTATTACCAGGGCAACAGGACATTTAGACTAGGAATACTCACATACAAACACCCATAAACATTTAACTTGGGAAATATCCTACATGTGGAAACATTGGGTGGAAATTTTTAGGTACATGGACAAGTTATTCACAAAGTTTTAAAGTCTCACACAAAAATGTAAACTACCACATGTAATAATTTGAAGCAGAATGATAAAAAAGATAAAATAAAAATAAAATGACTTCCAGCAATTTTAAAGTTAAAAAAACAGCACTTGGGACAAAGAGGCAAGGTTCTATAACACTAGCAAAAAAAAATGTATCTAAAATATGTGCTGATAACATACTGATATGAGGCAGCAATTTCACTCATTATTTGAAAATTCTGGAAATATATACATATTCACAACCGTTATATGTCTGTATTTTACATGCTTTTACAATTTTTTTTTTTTCATTTTGTTTCTCTTTTGTACATGATATTTAAAAACTGGTTTCATTCATACAAATGTCTTTTTCTTTACCAATCTCTAACTGACAAAAATACACTTTTATACACATCTCTCTTGGGTAGTTACATGTCACGAAACCATTAATCTGGTGGTAACAACTCATGAAGACGAAACCGTTCCTTGACGTGAGGTCGAACATCTTCGTTCTGTAAAGGACACACAATGAAAAGAACAATAAAGATAATAATGAACACTTGCAGAATGACATAATTTTGCTGAAACTTGCCTTAAGCCAATCTCTTAACTCTTAATATGCCAGAGGATCTAAACTTCTATGGACTGTAAGTGTATTATTTGGTGCAGATCTGCGACTTCGGCATGGTAAAACTAATTGTCAGTATTTCTGAAATTGATGGTCTGGTACAATGAGTACTACAGAATTTAAGTTTTATAGAAGTTCTCAAAAAAAAATATCATACTGACAAAGTACTAAGGCAGAAAAAAATATATGTAAAAAGTTTTAAAATACATGTGGATATCATGGCACTAGGTCAACAAAAGATGTTTCAGCTGTCAATTTTACCAATATCTGGTATATTCATAATCGGAATATAATCAGAAATCAGGTCTGTGCAATTATTATCAACATTTTTGTAACTTCTCTGAATACTGCAGTTAAAATCAGGGTATATTGCACGATTGATGACGTTATATTTCATTTAAATAATTATTGTAATACCGTAATAACTGTTTTGTTTTGTATGGTATAAATCATGTATACATTATTGTACTGTATACTTTTGATATGTCAAAAATATGGAGTAAAATAAATAAATAGATACATCAAGCATCCCGCCCCCCAACTCAATATCTTCCTTGGGCATAGCTTCAACAGGCTTTCAAGTGGACCATGGTGAAAAAGTAGGATATAAAGAGTTAAAAGTAGGAGAAAAGTACGACATGCACAGGGTTTTGATTTTTATTTTTTTTTTTGTAGTTTTCGTCCGCCGAGAGTGCGTGCTCAGATAGAAATTTAGAAGAAAAAAAATCGATATATCCAGCATTTTATATGATCAATAGCATTTTTTTTATTTTCGCGGGGGTTTTTACAAAAAAAAGTAGGAGTTTTGGGGAAAAAAGTAGGATAAGTAGGAGGAGAGTAAAAAAAGTAGGAAAAGTAGGAGCGCTTGAAAGCCTGCTTCAAATTCTTTTGTTTCCAGTGATGATGGATGGAACCATTTTTGCATACTCACCATGGTGACCAGACTTTCAAGAAAGGGGACCAACTTGAGGAGTTCAGAGTCATTATCATCAGCAAACCAGCTCTCAATGGGAATGCCATTCTCCAACTGGAAAACAAATATGAGAAATGGGTTAAAGGTATGAGTCAACATTGTGGAGGCCCCATTTAAAACTAGATCAATTTGACCATTGTGCAGTCAATGAGTATGCGTCCACCATCCTTCCCATTTCTTCGCCAAGCAACCAAAGTCCACGACCATGTAATTCATTAAATTTTATCGATCACATAGACATACCTGATATAACTTGTGACCTTTAACACAGAAGTTGACAATTTATTCATGATCTCAAAGCAATACATCATCTCCTTGTTACACAAAGCAAATGCCTAGCAGGGTTTTTTTTGTGCCATGCAATTCACCTTGTGGGTTCAAATTGGGATACTCTTGATTTATAAATGAAATGCACTCATTTACTAAACTTGTGTTTGCAGAAACATTTCTCTAATTATCACTGAACTTCTCTCCAAATTAAATCATCACCGGACACTCATAACTATATTATGCCTGAAAAATGCCAATAGATATAAAGTTCACTAAACCTTGCCCTTGCTCACTTGGTAGAATTGTTCCTCTGCCGATTACTAACCAATCAAACCCCTGGTTGTAGTTATCCCTAAAATGTGCCAATTATGAAAGGTTAATTGACCATTGACCCATGTCCTTGGGCAGATTTTGTCCAAAATTTGATTAGTTCATCCACACCCAGTGTAGGAAATAACCCAGGGCGACGGGCGATTTAGCCCTTGGCAAAGCCCAAATCGCTCCCTAAAATCCCCAAAATCCAATTCTTTGGGGCGACCATTAGCTCCAGAATCGCCCTCAGACTTGCTACAAAAAAATTCACATTTTTTTTTTATCATGGCATTGAAACAAAAGTGAATTAAATGGTTGGTTTTATGGATGAAGCACTGGCCAAAACATTAGCAATCTTTCATTGCATTCTTCAAATTCTGATGTACAAAAAAGTAGCCCCAGTGGTAGAAAAATAGCCCCCAAAAATTAAAAAATAGCCTCAAGGCTCTAATAAAAATTGCCCCTAGAAAATAAAAATTAATTCCTACCCTGTCCACACCTCATGGTGTATGCCTGGGATAAGTATAATCAAAATCCACCCAGCCATTCTCCAGATATTGTGATTACGAGATCAAGGTGTACAGAGAGATAGACGAACAACTCAAAAACAACAGCATGAAAAACAACAACTCCAAAAAGGGGAACAGACAAACAAACAAAACATCCCAAAAAAAATCAACACAAAAAGAAAACAAGGCACAAAACAAAAACAAGCTGAGAGTGATGATTTACCTGATATCCAAATGCCTGAGGTGAGTTGTCAATAATGACAGTTTTCTTCAGGTCCCGGCCCAGTATGTTGAGATCCTTGATGTAGTTGCCTTGGACACATATACAGTGCTCTCGGAACAACCGATGTCTGCAATGGAGGAAGCAAAAAAACAACAAAAAAAACACTTATCATCGAATATTGCAACTGATGTAGAGTGGGGAGTTGAGTATCCGGACACTCAACCGTTTCAGGATTGTTGC
>JZLH01S0559400.1:106712-119001 GCA_001188425.1 Eucidaris tribuloides
CCAGACAGCAGCAACATTCACTGAAAACAAATTATGTTCATGTATTACCAATATACCATGGAAAATTATCCCCTATCGCATATACCCCGATATCAAGCGGTATCACCTCGCGATACCGATATCTGATCGATCGATCGTGGGATGTACATGTAATCCGGAACTTTATTTCCCGATAATTATGGGTAAAAAATTAGAGCGCCACAGTGCGTTCAGATTCGGAGAGCTATATGCAATAGGGAAAATTAACTATCTACCCTTGAGTAATATCAACACACCTGGAAATGAGAACACCCGACTCAAATTACCACAGTGACCACTGACCACACACCCACATAAACACCCACATCAGTCATATTCCAGGGTGAACTACACCACTGTATGCGACAACAACATGGTTATCCATTTGATCTCACTGCATTAATACTTGTGAGTAATGTAATATGTTTTTACTTTAAAAGAATGAGTGGTGGATGAAAATTTGAGAAAATGCATGCAAGTTTCATACAGAGAAGAAGCCCAATATTTTTGTCAAGAAAAATAAAGGGCAAATTGTTTCAAATGATTTTTATGTGTGCAATTTAATGTTGACATTGATGATATTCATGAGGGCTATCCCATACAAAAACTTATACCAAAAAATGGTAGTTTAAATGTAAATATTAAAAGTTTAGAGATATCTGTTAATGGGACAATTTTAAGAAAATAGCTTACACATTGATGTAACCCCCCTCCCCCAAAAAAAAAAATAAATAGATGAAATAAATAAATAAATAAATAAATAAATAAAATAAAATAAATAAATAAATAAATAAATAAATATATATATATATAAATATATAAATAAAATAAATAAATAAAAATCATTGTGGACCCACAAGAAATGCACAGTCACGTTAATTATAGAAACAAAAATGCCCGCACCACCCACACTTATCTACTTTAAAAATATTTATAAAAAAGTAAAATGAGTGATTCATCCCACTTGCATCCATGTGTTTGACAAGTAAAATTACAATATAGAAAAGTGAAGTAAGCTGAGTACTGGTGTAAGTCTATGGCCATTCAATTAGGCAGCCAGTGGCTGAAAAGCACTTTTCATGATTGATAATTCTGTGCTGTCATAATCCTGCAAATTAAAGGGTGCCTGTCATGAGTATGAAGATTCTTCTTTTTTTTGGGGGGGGGGGGTCAGACATGCCATGTCACTTCACTGGAATAATCTGCTTCAAAATCAGGTTTCAAGTGTACCTGCTTTTGTTACACATGTTCTAAATTTAACCTGCAAAGTACACTAGCAATCTGACAGGTTATTTTTCTTTATATTCTACATTTGTGCATACCTACTTCAAAGAAGAATCTTTCAAATAATATACACCCATGTTACATTTATGTGGAAAAAACACTGGGAAAACATTTTAATTGATGAAACATTAAAAATGTAGCTCAGTTCAATAACGCAAATTATGTCTTTGATGAACAAATTATATTTGAATATGTACTGTAGCTTATCACCTGCTGCTGCTATATTTGTTCACTTCATCCATATGCCCTAATAATACTTCTGCCAAACTATTTGTTCTAAGCAATCTTTGTATTCCCCCATACATGTATGTGTACACATTTATCTGAAGAGTTAATCATCACACACCAAAGTATCCTCTCATCTACCAGACAAAACTTTGTGATAATTCTGATGATATCACCAACAGGAAGTTCATAATACTTCAAACACTTGAGCTTTCTGCCGACTGATAAAAACACACAGACTGACAAAACTGAATGTAAAATATATCCTACGCACCAAACCACTTTTCTGAATGCAGATTGCTGTGGACAGCAAAGCAAACATGTTTATGACATGCTGGTTGGTTTACTGTACATGGCCCGTGTACATTGACCTTACTACAGGCAGAGTACAACTACTGATGCGCATGCATACAAATCATACAAAGTCAAAAACATGTACTGTATGAATTGAAGTACATGTAGGCCTATTCAATGTTTTTCGTTCAGTATGTACCAGAGAGATGTGTACATGTGTTTTTTTAACATGTAGGCCTTGATGCATAATTCATGACCACTGAAATGAATCAGATTTTCTGACCCCCCACTTTTTTTAACTCTCCAGTCTCTACTCAACTAAATACTGAGATATACTACCTGGATATGGAAAAATAAACTGCTGTCATCTGCAAGATACACATGTACCAATAGCACATCTTGATCAATAATTTCACAAACTTTGATTATCAAAGTCTTTTTTTTTCCAAGATATGTACATCTCAATACAAACAGTACTGTATGTAATCTGACTTGAAAAAGCAACACAATTCATGTCTACAACTGCATGTTATTTCAACAGGTAGAATTAATTTCAGGTTTATTGTTCAAAAAATATTACATTGACAAAATTCTGACTGCTCTGGCAATGTAATATTTGGAGAGAACTTGAGAAGTAAATTTCAGTACCTTCACTGCTTCACAATAATGTACCTGATAAATTCATTGAGGAAATGAGTCCAGCAAGTTTAACAAGAGTGTCTTTTACAGTTGATACTTTCCAGTTCACATCATAAAAGTGTATGAACAAGGAGGTCATTCCTTGGGATGACCAATACAAGATGACATGAAACTCAAATTATCCAAGAAAAAACATTGGGGGTGAAAATAGTAAGGATCAATATCTTGGGTGGGAATAGCCAAGGAAGTTTAAAATAATCATAGTCCATGATTTTTAACAGAATTTTTAAAAGCATTCAAAGAGGCCTGGGCAAGGGAAGGAACTGTGCACTGTATGTTCATGTAGGCACCTGGGGATACTGATGTTTAGGCCAAGGGAAGTGTGCATAAACATTGGTTAAGTGTGACGTGTAGAGAGGAATGGGGAGTGAACAAACGGAAGGCTACACCAGGGAGAGGGGGAAACATCATGTATCACTAATGATCAAAAAATTGGGAGAAAAGTCAAGAGAATGACAGAGACAAAGACGGATACAGGGCTGCTCCTTAATCCACTAATTGCGGAGAGGTATATTCACATCTATTAATACAAACTACAAACAGAATATTTTGGGGGAGTGGGATAAGGGGGAAGGGGAGCTACATCTTAAGGACAAAGATGAAAATGTTGGTCATTAAGTCGGTCCACTACAGTCCCATCAATATCTCTACGAGGACTACATGGAGCGTACGGTTACCTGAAAAAAAATTGGCAATGTGACAGTCACAAGTACAGCAGATAACAACAAACAACTTGCATCACTACGTCAGTCAAGACATCAGACGTAGATCCCTGTACCTCTCTAACCAACAGGAAGACACTACTTCCTACACACAGACCCAGCAACATCAAACAGTCTATTAAAGGTGAACCCAAGTTAGCAATGGCTTCCACTGCTTCTATGTTATCTGGATGCATCAGTTTACCTCCAAACAAGGGGGAAATTAAATTAAATTAGTTTTAAAAACTTCTATAAATACATACTTTTTTAAAATTATAAAAGAAATAATAATACAATTCATAATACCTATGAAAGTAGTGACAGTGAGTACATTGAATTACTGTACATGAATTCACTAAACTACAGTAGGCCTATACTATGTACTTCTGTCTGTCCCCATGCCCCCCCCCCACAAAAAAAACAATAGTCTAAATCACATCTTCTAGTTGTATGTCCTTTAAAAATTAACCCATGTTGTCACTCTGTGTACGTACATCAATCAAAGGTGTTTTCCAAAATGACAGTAATGTACTTGCTCATTACTTAGCACCTTTAAGGCCGATAGATGCCAAAGGGGGGAAACGGGATATTGGAAGCAATTACAGACTCCACTCAAATTCAAGACTCAATGGGGTTATTACATCCTTGGAAAGTCAACTCCACTTTTCATCCGTGCTCCTCTGTATACCATATTCTAACAATATCCATACCTATTACACACATCTGTTTCATCTTGTAACAAGTCACCAGAGCTGTTACATCCCGGAAGCAAATTTCATCAGAAATTAGATGATCATCATTCCTGATCTAAATTGAGTCTGATGATCAAGTCACTTTATGTGATGCTATGTTGACTTGATATGCAGCTAACAACCACTTTAATAACACGTTTGGTGGGGCAGTTCTTTGGTGTAATACTGTAGTTGAACATACACTGTAGTTGAACATGAATGTGAGCACCCCCTTATTGACTTGTAGATTTCAATCAAATATGGGGGGGGGGCATTGCTAGTGCTATCAAATACAAGACCTACATGTAACTTAAAACAATGTACAGGGGATGTGTCACACATTTGCAAACACACATGTACTTAAATTATTTCTTCAATTATACACAACTTGACTTCTATCACAAGAAATTCTGCTTTTAGTTTTTTTGTCCACATCAGAAATACAGTAGACCTTTATCTGCAAAATATATCACACAGATTTCATAAGGAGTGACTGATACCCTGCTGTCTTCAAGAAATGGAGAACTTTGGAATATTCAGACACGTTGATGGACCTCGTAGTAGCAAGAACCCTCCACAAACAAATTTATATCAAAACGTCAGAACTCAATTAAGGTGTCATCAGAGTTGTCTTCTTTGAGCTCCGCTAGCAAACAAGAAAGTAGATCTCCTACATGTAACTCACCTTCTCCCTGTCATGAACTATGGCCAATATTGCAATAGTCCATTGTAATTGGGTAATGCATGCACAGACCACCGTATAATCAAGACAATATTGCCCGTAATATTGTCTTGGCTGGATCGCGTGATACGTTTTTTCTTTCTGAGCTATTTGACTCTCTCTCCCTCCCCTGCAATCACTGTTCTCTGAGATTCTGCTTTTCTTTGAAAAGCCATAATAGTGGCACTTTATGAAGTAACTTGGCATGATTGATGTCCACAACTGGGGGATGGAAAAAATAGAAAAATGCATCTCGAGCTCTGTTCAAGCCCCAGATATGAAGGATTTTATATGGTCGCTCTTTTTATTTTTTTAATATACTCCTACAGTAAGATGACTCATGTCAAATTACTTCTTCCTTTGGATTGTTCAGCACTCTAGTAATAAGGACAGAATTTGCCCATCGTTGCCTTGGTGAATTTAGATTATGTCGGCTAGTTGAATCTCAATGGTACACTTGTAGTTGGATTTTATGGATACCTTAATTAAAATATCCTGTTGACATTTTAATGAAATAATGGAATACTTAGAAGGGTGTAGGTAAAATAAAAATGTCATACATGTACATGTAATACTGCACTTTTGCAGTATTGATAACAAATAAACAACAATAAAAGAATACAAAGAAGATAGAAGATAAACAACATGTCTTCAATAATAAATGATAAAAAAATTTTCTTGCTTCTTGGTAAAATAAACTGTGTATGACAGTTTTGTGTCGCACAAATGTACACCATCGAGCACATGTATTAAAGACGCTATATAACACTGTGAAAGACCGGTTCAAAAAATTGTCGAACTTTGCTATCTGACATATCTGACAGTGTTTAAATGAACAAATAAACACCCTACAACACAAAAGTTCGGATACACGTAGTTATGCTGTCACTAGTACAATATGTGCAGATACAAATTGGCACATTAATTTATTCTCAGCCAATAGGAAATTCTGCAACACAGCAGTCTATGGGGGAAAGCTGGAATGGTCTCTCAATGATTTTCACTTTTTTAAAGCACTTAATGATCGTTTTAAACTGCAATTTTTTCAGGGCTTCATTTTTAGACTATCAGAGACACTGGTAGCATGGGGAATCACGTAGCTCAGATTTTTAAACTAAAAACGTTGTTGTACAATGCCTTGAACACTCTAAATGTTTGTCACACTTGAAAAAACTAGGGAAAGGGCTTCGCCCATTACATATGAAGAAATAATGCAATTTTTTCAAGTGTCCATTCATGCCATCTGATTTTCCTTCCCAAACTTGTCTATGCTTGATCACAGTCAATGACAGGTTTCCACACTACCTTTTTTTATCACTAGTACATGCCAATGAAATAAATTGTCCCTTTCAGATTTGTACATGTACATGTATTTGCCCAAAAGAAAAACGGGAAAAAATTTTACTACCTGGGGCAATTGGGCAATTCAATTTGAACATTTTGATTTTCCGACATGAAATTATATTGGCCACAGGCAAGCAGGCAAGTGCCAAGTGTTGAGCCCAGGTTAATAGTCAATATTGTTGCTTTCGACTGTGCAGTTTTGTACATTGTTGGCCTATGCCATTTAGCATTGTAATGAAATGCTCAAATTCTACATGCATTGGCTAAATTTGCTGAATTCAGCCAGTTATTTTGAACAGTTCAAATCATCAAATGTGAATCAATTGTAAAGAACACCAGGGACCAAAAATCATCAAGTTACAGGGAACTACACACAGCGAGGTCCTCATTGGATCTGGGTGTCAGTGGCTGATGAGGCATATAACTGTGGTATTTAATCAATTAGGGAGCTGATTCTGAAGTGAATCACATCATAATGTGTGCTACTAGGGACATACCTGGGCTGTTTGTCACACAGTCAACAATGTGGTCTACAGGGCCTTGAATGGACCACTCATCATCACCAATGGGGTGGTAGACTTCTATACATTGTGAACCAGCCATCCATCACTAAGTACACACAACTGATTCTATGGGATTGGGATATACATGACAACACCCAAATACACTGCATTCAAACACAGTCTGACTTACAGGAGTGGTTGTTTACTGGTTTTGTTTTTGGCCAACATATTATGTTGGATCAACGGCTGCAAACACATGAGAAAACACACACAAATAACCTAGATTTCAAACAAATCAGTCAGTCCAACTCCTAATTTGATAACAAACACACTTTATAATAGTGCTGATAAAAATGTAAGATTCCCAATGAGGTTTCAAGCTAAGGGCCTGTTCAAGCGCTCTCCTATAGCAAACCGTACCGTACCGACCCGTGCCAGAGGAGGCGCCTAACACCCCTAAAGCAAACCGTACCGTACCGTACCGCTCCAGAAGCGTGCAACGGAGGACCACCTCTCGATGTGGTCTAGAGCATGCCAAGGCGAACCGTACCTTACCGCGCTAAGCACCTGAACGCATTCTGCAATACTGTATGTAATTCCCTCAGTTTAGCGAGTAAAGCGTACCGAATTGGTACCTCGGAGGCACGCTTCCCACATGTTTGCCTGAACACTCGCAAGTGAACCACTCTGGCACAGTTTGCATTGGGTTGGCACGGTACAGTACGGTACGGCTCGCTTCCAAAAGCGCTTGAACAGGCCCTAAGACTATACATGACAGTTACTGTCTCGCCCACCTTCAGTAGCTTACCACAGTAAAAACACCAGTAGTGTAGGAGTGGAAAAACACAAATATTGACATCAAGTTCAAAACAAGTCATATGTATGTCAATTGTTTTCATTCTTATGTACAGTGTACTGTCAATGGTCGGTAATCACAAATATCAGTAATTTTGTTTGCAAACAGGGGCCAAACGCCATGAGGTTACATGTAAATTGTAACACACCTCAGCTTAAATGTCTATTATACAATACTTACCTAGTGCTCACATAGGATCAAATCATTTTATTTTGAACCCATTTAAACTTTAAAGGTAAATTACATGATTGGGGGTAGTCCTCAACTTGGGCTGAAACTACTCTGGAATCAAGTAAACTATGCAAGGATTCTCCTGTGAAAATCTTGTAGTCAAACGTTGACTCATTCTAAAATTAACAATGTCAATATCACTCGTAGCACGGAAACCTGCTGTGTGGCTCTCTATGGGGTTTATTTTTATAGTCCCCGGAGAAAATTAAGATACTCCTATGTTTATGCTTGATTCTCCTTAAGTAAACAAATTATAGACAAATCCTTCCAGCTGGGAGATCCACTCCAGCTAGTGTATAGTTGGTACATATTTCAACTTACTTGGTTCTTGAGGCATTTTCAAGTGTTCTCAATCATGTCACTAACCTTTAAAGTCCAATTTTTGTTTTAGTACATGCAAAAATATTTTTGGTATCAGAACTTTGAAGTCATGAATATCTTAATTTCATCTTTCCTTTTGTTTCTTGCTACATGTATTTCACTTGGAAAATATCTACAACAGCATCAAAACTGGTTATCACCAACAGGTGAATGAAAGATTAATAAAAGAAAAGTTATATAATAAGTGTAGTCAGAAACATAAACAGAAATAATGTGCCAAAATTTACTGCTTGCAGATTGACCATTCAGGAAAATTGTCAGTACAATACTCACATTTACCTATTTTGCAAAAATTGAAATTCATCGGCATTTTTTTTTCAATTATTATTCATATTATTATTATATTGGGTTTTTTTCAAGAGCTCCTTTTTTTTGGGGGGGGGTGGGGTTGGGGAGTACCAATTGCTTTGCTGAACACACTTTTATTCTTCCAAATGTATACCATCTAGATATAAAGTAAGTTTTTCAAACCCTTAAGATCATCTCCATTTAATTGAAACTTCTATGTAGTACATTAAAAGTAACCCAACCCAGTACTTTGCTTTTTAAAATAAAAATAAACATGAGTAATTTCTTGAAGTTACAAATGTAGTCTCATAATTACATTGCTAATAATTTGTTTTGATTGAAAGTATTACCAGACACGAGAAGGTCAACTAGTGTCAAAGTCAGCCAACAGAACAAACAAATTAGTCATCGACTCATCCCCTGCAAATTACACCGCTACCAGTCACTATCAAATTATGCCATTTCCTTGAGCTGTGTATGGGACGCGGAGTATTACGTGTACCCTGTGTACAAACGTATGTTTGACACTCGGCAGCATTATTTTCTTCTCATCAGGTGAATATACCTATCCAGCTGTAGTTAATAGGAAATGAATATCTGCAGCAAAGTACCAAGCATACCTACATGTAGAGTGTTCACACATACACACACACACACACACACACACACACACACACACACACACACACACACACACACACACACACACACACACACACACACACACACACACACACACACACACACACACACACACACACACACACACACACACACACACACACACACACACAGTGTACATGTACAGCGAAGCCACACAACACACTGTCAGTGAAATGTGATAGGCTAGAAATTTGTTCATGCATAATTTATGTTGTGCATGCCAGCTGGCTAGCTGCCAAACATTGTGGATAGCCCAGCTCTAATAAAATAGTAAGGCCGGAATTGAACTTGCATCTCTGCACTCAAAATGACGTGATGCACTGTCCTCCCGAACACACAGGATTATTGCATGTGTTCATTTTATGACTTACATGCACAGGACGCTGTTCTTGATGTGGTAAATTCTGGCACTGCCAAACTAGTTGTGTTTGTAAATTGCGAGTTGGGAGACCACAATGACATGTCAAGAGATTAAAATTAGTAACATGCTAAGTTTTGAAGGTGAATAAAACAAACATGAAATCTTTAAAAAGCTTTATGCAACAAAGATTATTGTCTCTCTTGACTATACACTTACTTGTAGGGCTGTCAAAGTACCCATTTCTTTGACAGCATTTTTATGAGCATTGTAATGAATTTCTTAAAAAAGAAACAATTTGTCATATCACATTTTTAATCCTGTTTGCAGAGTTCAGCTATAGGCCTACACAGCAAAGGTCAGTGAATGTTTTACAAATCCACTTTAGAACAAACAAAAACACAAAAAATGACTTCATAATCCTCCATACTCCAAGTAAAGTGCCTTTGATTAGATCTAAAAATAAAGCCCTGAATAAAATTGCATTTCAGAATGATTATTTAGTGCTTTAAAAAAGTGAAAATCGTAAGTTGACCGGATTCACCTGCTCATTTCCTCCCATACACTTACTGTGTGCGGGCTATTTTTTACTCGCCCCGAGTACTAATTGTAATTGTTTATTTATTCATATCTTTCCAGTGGCAGCATAAATTTCCAAACTTTTGTATTCTAGTGTGTTTACTTGTCCATTCAAACACTACTATGTAGGTCAGATAGTGAAGTTTGACAATTTTTTAATTTGAACCTCCACAATGTTAGCCTATATACTTTAATGTTTGGGTAGTTACAGTCAGTTGAATCTCGTTTACCTTCAGTTTGACTCAGTGTTACTGCAATACAATTACAACATTGAACTCCTTTACAGGCAGGTTTTCTTTCTGTAGTTGTTAGGATGCAATACTACGTACTTAAATGCGATCAAGGGAATGAAGTGAAGTTTCTGTATGTTGTCATAAACCTAATATGAGTTTACAGCTGGTGTCACAATTATGCAAGTTGCAACCGTATTCATCAACTGTGCAATGTCATACAGTAGTTCAGAAATTACATTCAAAGATTATGCATACAAGTAAGGAGGATCGATATATCGATATATCAATAATATCCGATAAAATCTTCATATCGACTATGACGATATCTGATTTGAAGGTTATATGACTATATCGATTTTGAGAATATATTGGTCCATATCGAGCGCTTTTTCCGCGATAATCAAACCAACATACCTCGTATCGGATGAACACAGGCCAAGCCTGAATAACTTCGTTCTCAACAGCCATGCAGTTGTTAATTGCCGGACAGACATTTCACTCCAAATTTTTTAATCTTGTAAAACCTTGAGAACATTCACACCTATATACATGTATCTTAATACTCCCAGAAATCATAAGTTTACTTTCGTAGCACCCTCGATCCCGGGCCTTTTTTTAATCATGTAGATGTCAGGCTCTTTAACGCGCCTCAGCTTTATGTCAAACTTTCCGAGTAGTTCGATTAATGCAACTGACAACAATGCAGAATTGCGTTGACAGCGAAAGGAGACTTAAGGTTCCCAAGCGGATGAGTGTGTGTCCTGTGGATGCGCGCACACATGGGTGCCGTCGAAAGAATCAAATCCACAAGAAGCAAAAGTTGGTAATTAAAGCAAAGGTCTGACTAAAGCAATGCTTCGATATAACAGGTTCAAAGGTAAAACAGAAGACAACATTAGAACAATGTCAGATTGTTTAAATTAGCGTTTATGCCTATGCACTTTTCAGCACAGACAAGTATACGAAAGTTCGCAGAAACAAATAATCCAAATTTTTCAATTTGAAAATAACGCCTTAAGAAGGACAATTCACATCACGGAAGATCTCATAATGATTTTCTTAAAAATGATCTTCAGCAGACAGATCAAGGTTACAGTACTGCTCAATCGATCATCGCCCAATTGATTCAAGAAACTGGTTCAAACAGCAGCGGCGCCCACTGAATGTTGAGAGAAGATAAATTACTGACCAATGGCATCGAATGATCTGAGAGTACTCTGTAACCATGCTTTCTTTGAGAAATATTACGGAAACATAAGTTGTGACGGTGGTGTTCTACCAGCGCTTTCACAAGAATATAAAAATTGGCGTTTGAAGAAGTTCAGCAGTATTGCATTCAAACGGCATGAATCTATACTACATAGTTGCAAACGAAATTCATTCACGTGGCTTTGTCTAACAATGTCGGTGGTTGTTTTGACGGCAACATGTCGCGTCAACGCCGAACTTCTGCATTTTGTTTGATTAATCGAACTCGATTGACATAAAAGTGAGCCGTTTAAACACGCTCAAGCGTCGTTACATCGTTTAAGTTGACACAAGAAGGCCTGATTGGTTGCCTAAGGAGATTGTCAAAGCAAAGTAATATGATTTTCTGCAGAGGGTCATAAAGTTCGCAAGTAAAAAAGTATTCAGTCTCAAACGTTGTGGAAGTGTGTCTCCACAAAAAGAGTTTTACCCAATGTACAAATGGAGGCGTGAAATTCAAATATTGATAGCCGGCAATTTAAACAACTGCATGATTGCTTGTATCATGAGAAGAGAGATTTAATTTTCCAAGGCGGATTTGAAAATATACACGAGTAAAATTGTGGTCTGCGTGGGTAATTTCGATAGTAGGACTTTTTGTCCGGCTTAAGCCCAAGTTTAGTTTTCGGGAATTTTTGCTTATTTGAGCAGGCTTTATGCTCCATCCAAGTCATCAACCCTGCCAATAATAGAATTCTAAATGTCTTCTAGTTTTTTTTTATTAATTAATGAAATGCTCGGAGACCCCGCCCCAAAAAAAATTTACATTATACCGTGCATCTAAAGGTTAACAGCTTTAAAGGTACAGTGTGTTTATCCCCTCATCTGAAAGAGCAGACTCCAGCGCTTCTCAGATGAGGTATAACTCATATAACCTTTTGCTTTGCTCATTTGGGTTCTTTTTTTTTTATTAATTAATTGAAATGTCGGCG
>JZLH01S0559400.1:124968-139025 GCA_001188425.1 Eucidaris tribuloides
CTGCCACTTCCGAGGACTTTGTTATAGTGGGAGCTACCCGTAGTTTAATTACAAATAAAGTAAATGTATATGGCAAAGTGAGCCATTCTCATTACTGCTGAGAAAAGGTGAAATATATGAAATGCACACAACTAGGAGTTCTGCTTACATTTACACAGTATTCTTTCATAGATCTAAAATTGTATTCAATACCCTTCCCTGAACCGATGTATTACTGTCTCATTTTGTTTGAAAATGATGTACATGTTACTCACTCCCAAAATGATACTTGAAATTGTTCTCCAGAAGCACAATATTTGTGTAATCCTTTGAAAGCATTTCATAATCGACACAACAGCAAACTGCATCATAATATGCAAACAAACACAAATAAAATGAACAAAATGTGCAAACTTCAAAATGTCATCAGCATTTTGCTCTTTGATCTTAGTTTGGCAGGATGTGGCTATTTTTCAAATCAACAGGATTTGCACAGAGCAACAAAATAAGTCAATTCCAATTATATTTCTTCTAACCTTTTTCTAGCATAAATCACTGGTATAAGCTTTCAATATTTTCTGCTTTAAGTATCTTCTTTTCGATCACACAATAATTTCACAGTGGTTGCTATGAAATTTGACCCAATATCTAAATAGGATTGAGTAGGAAAAGGGATGTTGGTACTGTCACAAAAGATTTTGTACTCTTGGTTTATTGCCAAATCTACTCGATTGCTAATTGACCTTACATACCACGTTGTGATTTGGACAGTTGCAAATACATATGTACAAGTTCTCACATGGCATTTTTGCAATGTTTTTGTTTTCTCTATCCTTACTGCTGACATCATTTACTATCATGTAAAATAATGAGGAAGTGCCAAACATACAGTACATGAATAAAACTAACTTCTTAATTAGAGTGCATGACTAAACTTTTGTCTACATGCAGGGCTAGCACTGGTCCTTTTCCCTGGGCAAGTACATGTAAACAAATTTCAACTTGAAAAATCAGGAAAAAATAAAGGCTTTTCCAATAGTAGAATATGTACATGTAACACTCTCAACAAGGTACATGTAGGCCTACATGTACATGTGCTATCTATAAAGTAACACCATTGACAAGCATTTTGTGTACTTGGGCAAGTAAAAATATTGCTTGGGCAAATGAATTAATGAAAACAAATAAAATTGCCTGTCCGAATTGGCAACCACTTAAAAATGTTATTGTGAGGTCCTGCGTAAAGGTTGCAGGCAGCTGCATTTGTATAATTTGCAAACTAGGATGCTGGAAATGAAACAATAGTAATTACCATCATTAATATAATTGTTATTATTATTGTAATTTCTATTATTAATATTATTATTGTTGTTGTTATTATCATCATCATTATTATTACTACTACTACTTTCATTAGTAGTAGTAGTAGTAGTAGCTGCAGTGTTAGTATTATCATCATTGTCAGTATTGCAAATTCCAAATCATGTTTCCCACCAAGCGGAAAATCTGGTCCGATTTTTATTCGGCTAAATAAAATTATTCGTAAGTTTCAGAAAACTCCAATTCCTACTATACAGTAAAAAAAAAAGTTAATGAACTATTGAAGTTGGATGAAATATTTGATAAACGGGTAAAATTAAAGCAGGAAAGAAAACAACCCCAATCCACAATTTCATAAAGATTAAACATAATTAACTTGAAAACCTTTTAGAATCTTGCACCTCATATCAACAGGTAATGTGTATGCACTATTCCAGTTGGGTTCAAATTATTAGGTACACAGAATAACTTGTTTCTTTAGTAAAGAACCCCTGGGTGGAGAAATCCATTTACAATTATCTTTCAAACCAATTTATTTCAACATACATGTAGTACATGTAGCATAGCACTGGTAGATCTTCATTATTGGTACATGTAGTTTTAATCAAGAAATTTAGGTAGAGTTCTTAATTAAGTTTTTAAATGATTACATTGATTTATAGAGCTGAATACATGTATATTGAAGTGTGAAATACTCCATAATTAATTTGAAGTACACTACACCTTGTGTGAAATTAAAATGATTATGGAAATTACCCACAATGCTGGCTCTTGGTATTAACAAATATCACAGGATTTGAGCTTCAGGCTTTTACAAATGACACAAACAAATTTCTAATTTGTAACCATATGAAGCCATATCAGGAATGTTCCTGAATTTTCAATGTAATCAACAAGAGCAGGAGCTACATTGTAATGTATGTTTCCATTTCCAAAGTGAAAAAAAAACCAAGCAATCAAATACAAAACAAAAAACAAGCAATCAAATACAAAAAAAACGTCAAAAACAAAACAAAAAATCCAATCATCTTGAATCTTCTCGGTCATGGCACAAAGAATATTCTACTTTATCATGCAGACACATATTACATGAAATATAACTAGTGCATAGCACATTACACATGTACACGTACACATACTGTATACGCTGAATATTTCGCAGTGGTTTTATTTTCGCGAATTTCGTGACTTACTGAACGCGAAAATTTTCACTTCCTGATATTTCTGTACAAACTGAATGCAAATACAATAAAATCGCGAAAATATACTCTCGCGAATTCCCCGTCTAGAAGCAAAATCGCGAAAATATATGGACGCGAAATATATGGCGTATACAGTACTGTATGTATTTTATGAATACAGTAATGTATCAAATAAACAACTTCCCCCTAACATTCTACAACAGAAATAGAAGACACTTATTTTTGTTATTCTTCAAATCACCAGATGCATTTCCCTTTCCTGTGCCTCACTTACTTTTCATTATTTTACAGTGGCTGATGTTTCCCGACCTTCTGTGCATTAGTCATCAAATTGTGGCATTTTTTTTTTTAACTATCCAGACAAAAGTTACTATTTTACTATGACAGGAAAACTTTCCTAGCATATTGCTGTACATACCAAAAGCAAATCAAGAAACTGTGGCTGATTCATATGAGATAACTACATGTAGCATAAGAGACAATGGATACTGTCACAGTGAAAATGTCTGAGTAATCATATTTCAAACATATTTCAGACAATGCCTACATATATTGCTTATTATTAATATTGTAACTTGACATTAAATGTTTTTGAGATCTGGTACAAAAAATGCCAACACTAAAAAAGATTGAAACTTATGTAACTATAATTATAAACTAAATTTTGTGGTGAATATATGTGATTCGTATCACAGAAAAAAAGTACATTTTCTACAATAAAAGTTGCACACTGTTCAGTCTATCAGTGTTACCTAAAATATGAACATAAATTTTAAACAACAGTGAATAGTGATATAATTGGGATAAGTAAAAATGACCCAAGAATCAAGTGAGTTGAAACTTGAAACACTGGCTAAAGTGTTCATTCAGGCTGGAAGGATACATGTAGTCTATTTATTTCACGAGAAACTGGCATAAATTTAGAGGTACTTAAATAATGTACAACCCTGATGAAATTAATCCTATCAGCCATTCCATACTTGTGTCACGCGAGTCATGCATGCTGTGTCTTACGAGTCACATGTCAGGGTATAGATGATTGATTTACTTGATCAAGTATTGGATTTGGCTCCAATATTTTCTCGGTATTTATCTATACCCTTGTTTACGACTTGTGTGACAGAAACATGCGTGACTCGCGTGACATTTACGTGGAATGGCTGCTATAGAGAGCTAATGCTGTACACAACAAATTTGGCCATCAAAGCATGTTCTAGCAATAATTGTACAAGTGCTTGACTGTGAAATTTTCACAACAAAAACCTTGAACAATATGACTATTTCTTGGGAAATTGTGACCTAAATTGAGATCTTCTTCCCTTTGATTTCAAAATTTGGTAAAGAAAAGGTATGCCCTGTGCACTCTCTTTACAACAATACTGTTGATCACATTAAAGATATGGGGCAGTTTGTTTACCATCAACATCTTGCTATATGGATAAGGGATGTCATACATTATAATAGAGTGCTGATCCAAGTGCTATTGGAATTTAGGAGTTATTTCATGTTTAATTTTTCTTTTTGAATTTGTGTGACCAGTGGGCAGACCAATTTACTGTCTCTCCGTAACTGCTGTCTAACCCCTGCACAGGGCGAGGTGAAAGAAAATATCCTCATAAACGAAGACTATCTCAGTTTGTGACTACACAATTTGTCTTCATTTATGAGGAAATCTTCCTTTGTTTTTTAAGAACAATCCTTGTTTACAGACCAGCACCCCTACTGATCATAAGTAACTGTCATACCACATGCAAACACAACAGATCGACAGTAGTTTATTTTCATTTATTCCTTCATAATTCAAGTAAAGAATCGCAAATCAATATAACTACACAGGAATTGATATTTTTACCAGCAGTGCACTGAAAATGAAGCAATGAAGTCGGAAAGTTTGAAACTGAACATCATGTCACAGTCAGATCTGCCCAGGCCCCGGCCAAAGCAAGGGGAATTTAGTGCAATACGGAGAGATGTGCTTGAAAAATGTCTATTTTCACAGCATTTTTTCAATCTGCTGTCCAAACAAATGAGGAGTGAAGATTTGTTTTTAGGGTCATGTTATAGTACTACCAGAAGGCTAATTATTAACTGGACATTGGGAGCAATTCCCTATGACATAGAGGCAACAATGACGCGCATCATACGGGACATCTCTGCGTCCAATACGACATGTCATTTTTGCCCGAATTTCAGTCAAAAAAAGGAGACCAAGTTGACCACTGGTGTATATTGATTTTTTTCAAAGTATGGTCAGAAGACTGCAAAATGTTGTAATGTCAAAATTTTCACCCAATCTATACCTCCAACAGCTGCCTGTATTCTCATCTTTGCACATGTTCAATCATGTGTGGATGCATGGAAAAGGGTTCCAATGGCCGGCACCTATTTTTTTTTTTATTCAACTCAAGAAACAAAACAGTGTTTTGCACCAAATGCCTGTGCCCAAACTATAGAAATCATATTGCACTGTACTTCCTTTAAAAGCTGAAATTGTTTCATAAATTCAGTCAGAAATGCATTTTTTGGTCTTAGGCTTGGAAAACCGAAAAGTATCACACGCAGCAGTCAGGCAGCTCAGCACACTACTGCTCCTGGGCTGCCTAACGTTAGTGGCGAGACCCACATTTTGACCATTCCTCACGTCACGCAGATACCGGTACTTTAATTTTGCATGCAATCATCTCTCTACTGTACCGATCTCACGCATTTGGACCCTCAGTTTTAGCATTCACTGGCCGAAATGGCTGGGAGTCTCACGCAAATTAATTCACTGACAGTGACAGTCACTGAGATCGTTTGACAACTAACGTTAGCTGCTACTACTAGCTGCAACAAACAAACTCATTTGCATTATGATTGTGTTGTCCATGATGACAAATTGACATGAATGACTGTTTACCAATTTCTGGTCGCCATTTAAATCAGATGGCCAAAAATGTCAACATTTCTGATTGTTTTCAAAACTCGGGTCAAAACAATTTTGAGAGGGGTTTTAGCAGACTTGACATTTGTAATGGGACCGTGGCCGTGGGACGCGCGCCACAGCACAGACCCCATACAGCAGGCGAACGCGTCGCCTGTGTGGTTA
Source organism: Eucidaris tribuloides (assembly GCA_001188425.1). Taxonomy (NCBI): domain Eukaryota; kingdom Metazoa; phylum Echinodermata; class Echinoidea; order Cidaroida; family Cidaridae; genus Eucidaris; species Eucidaris tribuloides. Next base: position 130,558 of record JZLH01S0559400.1, read on the forward strand.
GTGTACGAGTGTGTGTGTACGTGTTTGTGTGTGTCGGCGACGTGTACTGTAGTGTACGTGTACGAAGCCTATGCACACATACTCCGCATAGTATGCACTTGGGTCACACGATGTTTTGGCCCATAGCCCCAGATACACACTCCAATCAGCGAATGTCATCCCAAAGCGCGCAAAACATACCCATCATGTTCGTGCAAGTGAACGAACAACACGAAAAGACACACATAATAGAATGAATTACACGATGTATGTGTACATAAGGCATGGATAAAAACGAACCGTAAAATTAAAAATTTAGCGCAAAATCTCAAATTCAATGATTTATTATCACTTACCATTCAACATTCCACTTCTTCAGCATTCCCGCGACCAAAATAGCTTGAATTGAAATGCCCCGGATGTTTAGCAATAGTCATGCGCAGTAGTAGTATTACGGTGTATATAGTAGTGCTGTAATATAATAAAGTTTACAACATAATTATACTAGTATATTGCCGGGATATATTGCATGTTTTCGGGGGTATTCTAGTCTTTTATTCATCACATTATCTGGCCTTAGAAGAGTATTCTATCAGTATATGTTTAATTGACTTTACCTTCATGCAGGGGTTATAATTTCTAGTTTATGTTTGTGTTTTAACAAGGAGAGATACGAGTCTATCCCCCGGGTCTATACTAAAAAAGATTGAACTTAATGAACTATAATTATAAACTAAATTTTTGTGGTGAATATATTTAATTCGTATCACAGAAAAAACAGTACATTTTCTACAATAAAAGTCGCACACTGTTCAGTCTATCAGTGTTACCTAAAATATGAACATAAATTTTAAAGAACAGTGAATAGTGATATAATTGGGATAAGTAAAAATGACCCAAGAATCAAGTGAGTTGAAACTTGAAACACTGGCTAAAGTGTTCATTCAGGCTGGAAGGATACATGTAGTCTATTTATTTCACGAGAAACCGGCATAAATTTAGAGGTACTTAAATAATGTACAACCCTGATGAAATTAATCCTATAGAGAGCTAACGCTGTGCACAACAAATTTGGCCATCAAAGCATGTTCTAGCAATAATTGTACAAGTGCTTGACTGTGAAATTTTCACAACAAAAACCTTGAACAATATGACTATTTCTTGGGAAATTGTGACCTAAATTGAGATCTTCTTCCCTTTGATTTCAAAATTTGGTAAAGAAAAGGTATACCCTGTGCACCCTCTTTACAACAATACTGTTGATCACATTAAAGATATGGAGCAGTTTGTTTACCATCAACATCTTGCTATATGGATAAGGGATGTCATACAGTATAATCCAGTGCTGATCCAAGTGCTATCAATTGGAATTTAGGAGTTATTTCATGTTTAATTTTTCTTTTTGAATTTGTGTGACCATTGGGCAGACCAATTTACTGTCTCTCTGTAACTGCTGTCTAACCCCTGCACAGGGCGAGGTGAAAGAAAATATCCTCATAAATGAAGACTATCTCAGTTTGTGACTACACAATTTGTCTTCATTTATGAGGAAATCTTCCTTTGTTTTTTAAGAACAATCCTTGTTTACAGACCAGCACCCCTACTGATCATAAGTAACTGTCATACCACATGCAAACACAACAGATCGACAGTAGTTTATTTTCATTTATTCCTTCATAATTCAAGTAAAGAATCGCAAATCAATATAACTACACAGGAATTGATATTTTTACCAGCAGTACACTGAAAATGAAGCAATGAAGTCGGAAAGTTTGAAACTGAACATCATGTCACAGTCAGATCTGCCCAGGCCCCGGCCAAAGCAAGGGGAATTTAGTGCAATAGGGAGAGATGTGCTTGAAAAATGTCTATTTTCACAGCATTTTTTCAATCTGCTGTCCAAACAAATGAGGAGAGAACTTGAGAAGATTTGTTTATAGGGTCATGTTATACTTATAGTACTACCAGAAGGCTATTATTAATTGGACATTGGGAGCAATTCCCTATGACATAGAGGCAACAATGACGTGCATCATACGGGACATCTCTGCGTCCAATACGACATGTCATTTTTGCCCGAATTTCAGTCAAAAAGGAGACCAGGTTGACCACTGGTGTATATTGATTTTTTTCAAAGTATGGTCAGAAGACTGCAAAATGTTGTAATGTCAAAATTTTCACCCAATCTATACCTCCAACAGCTGCCTGTATTCTCATCTTTGCACATGTTCAATCATGTGTGGATGCATGGAAAAGGGTTCCAATGGCCGGCACCTATTTTTTTTTTATTCAACTCAAGAAACAAAACAATGTTTTGCACCAAATGCCTGTGTCCAAACTATAGAAATCATATTGCACTGTACTTCCTTTAAAAGCTGAAATTATTTCATAAATTCATTCAGAAATGCATTTTTCGGTCTTACTGCTTGGAAAACCGAAAAGTATCACACGCAGCAGTCACGCAGCTCAGCACACTACTGCTCCTGGGCTGCCTAACGTTAGTGGCGAGACTCACATTTTGACCATTCCTCACGTCACGCAGATATCGGTACTTTAATTTTGCATGCAATCATCTCTACCGTACCGATCTCACGCATTTGGACCCTCAGTTTTAGCATTCACTGGCCGAAATGGCTGGGAGTCTCACGCAAATTAATTCACTGACATGTGACAGTCACTGAGATCGTTTGGCAACTAACGTTAGCTGCTAGCTGCAAACAAACTCATTTGCATTATGAGTGTTGTCCTGACCATGACAAATTGACATGAATGACTGTTTACCAATTTCTGGTCGCCATTTAAATCAGATGGCCAAAAATGTCAACATTTCTGATTGTTTTCAAAACTCGGGTCAAAACAATTTTGAGAGGGGTTTTAGTAGACTTGACATTTGTAATGGGACCGTGGCCGTGGGACGCGCGCCACAGCACAGACCCCATACAGCAGGCGAACGATCGCCTGTGTGGTTAGTGTACGAGTGTGTGGTACGTGTTTGTGTGTGTCGGCGACGTGTACTGTAGTGTACGTGTACGAAGCCTATGCACACATACTCCGCATAGTATGCACTTGGGTCACACGATGTTTTGGCCCATAGCCCCAGATACACACTCCAATCAGCGAATGTCATCCCAAAGCGCGCAAAACATACCCATCATGTTCGTGCAAGTGAACGAACAACACGAAAAGACACACATAATAGAATGAATTACACGATGTATGTGTACATAAGGCATGGATAAAAACGAACCGTAAAATTAAAAATTTAGCGCAAAATCTCAAATTCAATGATTTATTATCACTTACCATTCAACATTCCACTTCTCCAGCATTCCCGCGACCAAAATAGCTTGAATTGAAATGCCCCGGATGTTTAGCAATAGTCATGCGCAGTAGTAATATTACGGTGTATAGTAGTGCAGTCATATAATAAAGTTTACAACATAATTATACTAGTATATTGCCGGGATATATTGCATGTTTTCGGGGGTATTCTAGTCTTTTATTCATCACATTATCTGGCCTTAGAAGAGTATTCTATCAGTATATGTTTAATTGACTTTACCTTCATGCAGGGGTTATAATTTCTAGTTTATGTTTGTGTTTTAACAAGGAGAGATGCGAGTCTATCCCCCGGGTCTATCCAGGAGTCCAGTGGCGTAGGAGGCGGGGGGGGGGGGGCGGGAGGGGGCCCGGGAGGCAGCAGGGGTGCAGACTGCCCACCAAACACCAGGAAAATGAAAGGAAAGGACGCACATTTAGTTACGGGAAAGTTTTTGGCTCTGCCCCCCCCCCCCCCGACTAACAGACACCTGGCTGTTATGCCGCTGTGGGAGTCTATTTTCCGGAGCATTGGGGGGAAAGCGTGGAACCAGTCCTCATTTGGGATAAAATTATTCTTAAATAACTGTTCAAAGTTTTCTACAGTGAAAATTTCGTTGTCAAGTGTTTTCATTACACCATCAGTATTCGCTGTGAAAGGCTGCACAGCTTTGAATGGGCTTAAAACACTTCTGGCCTGTCCGTTGCTCGTTCAGCAGGGAGGTGGAAGAACAACTCGACCTGCTTTCAGCCAATAAACATAGGGACACTTCTAATGAACATTTTTTTGTTCTGCATGTTTAACATGATATACTGAGTCCCCTACACTATAACTCAATTTTGAAAAAAAAAATGTCAGTTATGCCGTTAATTTTGTCATGGGGGCAGTATAGGTCTCTTTGAATTTAAACACCCAAAAATTACTATACAGACTTAGATTTTATGTTGAAAGGAACCTGCATGCATGCCAAATTTCAGCGCGGTAGCGTGCTCCACGGCTGAGATCAAAAGGGGGCATTGCACCTATCAAGAAACATTCAAAAACATCCCTCATGCCCTTAAAACTCAGTGACATGATTGGAAGAAATAAAAAATGTCTTTAGAACCAAACTGGTTGAAATATAAACCAAATTTACACCAGCTGGAGTGGATCTTCTGGCTGGAAGGATTTGTCTTAAGTTTGTTTACTTAAGGAGAATCAAGCATAAACAGGTCAGCAGTTTAATTTTATCGGGACGCGATAGATTTAATCCCCATAGAAGGCTACACTACAAATTTGTCTGTTACTAGGCATACTGATGGACATAATTTTAAAACGAGTCAACTCTTAACTATAATTTTTTCACAGTAGAATCCCTGCCTAGTTTACTTGATTCTAGAATTGTTTTTATTCCAAGTTGAGGACTACCCCCAATCATGTCATTTACCTTTAAAGACACTATATAACTTTGTGGAAGCCTTATTTAAAAATTGTCAAACTTTGCTATCTGACTTATCTGGTATAGTGTTTGGATGGACAAATAAACACCCTAGAACACAAAACTTCAGAGAGTTATGCGGTCACTCATAAAATATGTACAGATCAAAGTCGGCACATGAATTAAATCTCAGCCGATAGGAAATTCTGCAACACAGCAGTCTATGGAGGAAAACGGGAATGGTCGCTCAATGATTTTCACTTTTTAGAAGCACTAAATGATCGTTTTAAACTGCATTTTTTCACGACTTCATTTTTAGACCTTATCAGAGACACCAGTAGCATGGGGAATCATGTAGCTCACAGATTTTTAAACTTAAAACGGTGTTATACGATGGCTTTAAGCTATTTATGAAGGACATGTCTGTGAAATCTGAAGATCAGTAAGTACTACGAATTTGAAAAATGCAGCCAAACTGTCACCATGGACAGTGATGGAGGTCTCTTTCTACCTCCATGCTTATAGACTCATCTAAAGCCCACTGTGAATAATAATCTTCACGAGACTTGTGCATACAATTTGTCATGTTCATGAATGCATAATGATATACATGTGTGAAATTCACATATTATACACACACGAAAAAATAAAGGTGTACAAGGTACAACTTTGCGGAAATATACAGGTGCAGAGCAATTAGTTCTCCCGCGGTATTCGCGCAAATCTGCATGCACCTTTCACGGCTGAGCGCTCGCCCCACTCCATCATGTTTGCAAGTTTACACCTTTGAGGTGAACATATTGCCTCCAATAGACCACTTTCATAATGTATTCAAATTTATGGATGTTTTCTCTTCCGAAGCGTGGTGGTGAGCTATTTCTTTCATCTGTTTCTATGAATACAATTTCAATACTGAAAATGCAACTTGCATATTACTACTTTGTATGTCGGACAAGCTCAGGCAAGCTTTGAGGTTGTCAAGAACAACCTTTGTTTAAAAAGTATGCATGGAATTTGAATATATTACGAAAACGGCCTATAGGTCCAAGTTCGCACCGTAAAAGGATGAAAATAATGCACCTTCGGCTTCAATACAATATAATTAGTTGAAAATAAACACCTTCACGGCCAGCGTGATGGCCAAGTGGGTAGAGCGTCTGCCTCACGTGCGGAAAGTCGCAGGTTCGAGCCCCGGTAAGGTCATATTTGTACGAATTTTTAAATTAAATTTTAAAATGATAATGTTAATTAATAAAGTGCATTACAATGGAAATACTATAAGTAGCACCGGAATGAACGTAAATTGCGTTTCACACACAAAACACACAGTTTGCAAGAAGAATACTTTTTTTATTTTCTATGGTGCAACTTTGCACCTTTCGGATGCAACTTTGCACCTTTTAGAAATGTGCAAAGTTACACTTTTAAAGTTGCTCCCAGTGTAACATTGGTCTGCACCTTTAAAGGTGCAAAGTTGAGCCTATTTTTCTTAGTGTGCATATAATGAAAACACATGCAGTGTAAGGGTCTGAAAAAAGACTAGTATAGACACGGGACAAAATTCAAGTCATAATCTAAAGGTCACTTTTATTTCACTAAATGTTTTAAAAATGAGTTTAGCTCCTATGCCATGCCAAAAGTTCTTAAATGGTATTTTCTTCAATATACCAGTGTATTTTACACAATGTGAAAAAATGCAGTTCAAAATTATACCATTACAAATGTGCGTTTATAAAGTGAAAATCATTGAGTGACCATTCCAGTTTTCCCCCATAAATTGCTGTGTTGCAAATTTTCGTCTGCTGACAATCATTAATGTGCCGATATTTATCTGTATATATTTTAAGAATGACAGCAGTCTGAAGTTTTGTGTTCTAGTGCGTTTATTTGTCCATTCAAATACTGTCATATAGCAAAGTTTGATATTTGTTAAATTTGGGCTTCCACGATGTCATATGCATCATCAGGGGCGGCGCCAGAGGGAGAGGGGCAGACAGGGTGACCGCCCCTATTGTTTTCAAAGTACACTCCTGCTCATAATTATGGAATATTTTGTTGATACTTAAGTTCTTTCTCCTATATCGTCCAAAATTTTCAAGACAAGTGTTTATTTCACAAAAACGCAGTATGTGAAGCAATTTTTGGATTTCGTGACATGACTTAAGTAAAAACTAAAGTACGTTTGAGCGCAATAACAATAATATATTTGTTTTTTTTAAATCCACAAAAAAATCATGAAAAAGTATTAAATTAAAGTAATTAAAAAAACAACACAAAAAACTAATAAATTTTGATCTAATGTAATTTATCACTAAATTAACATCAGAATAGTGTTTGTTACACAGTCTAATAACGACGCCGTAACCACCACGTGACTCACAACAACAACAACAACCCGCCATTTATAAACACAGGTTTTAGTGTTCGAGTCGGACCGCGACAAAATGCTCAAAATTCCTGAAATACTTACATAATAATTGTTTCACCTGAGGTGAACAAATATTAATCCCAGACGTACCGTTCACGGAAAAATGGCAACTTCTAAATGTTTTTTAAGTATTCCCATAATTATGAGCATGAGTGTAGTTAAAATAACGGGGATTTTACCGTTTTTCAAAAAAAAATAAAAAAAATGGCGGGCCAAAAATGGTTTTGGTCGTCATCAGCCCCCTCCCCCACCACCCCCGCTTATCGGATGATGTTTGGCTTGCATTTTGGCTGGTAAAAAAATTTTGGGGTGGGCAAAATTTTCCCCGATGGATTTCCCCCTCCTAATATTTTAACAGGTATACATCGTGTGCTTATTATGAATGGCATGCAGGGGCAGCGCTACGTGGGGGAGGGGGTCAGGGGTGGCCACCCCTATTGTTTCAAAGTAATGAAAATTACGGGGATGTTAGTGTTTTTCGAAAATTTATTCCCCCCCCCCCCCATTTGCACCGCGAATTTGGTCGTGATAAATAAGTGGCCGCGAAATTTTGGGGTGCAAAAATTTCCTCCATCCCCCCCCCTCCCCCCCCCCAACTTTTCGGCTGCTTATCTGGAAGTGAAAACAAAAATTGTGGCCTCCAAATATTTCTGCCAACACCCCCACCCCCTCACTGAGTGACCTTTCGGCCATGCACTTATTTGGTCGCAAATTTGGCAGTAAAAGAAACAAATTTTGGTTGACAAAATTTTCCCCGACGGATTTCCCCCCCCCCTCCCCCCCTCCCCCCCCCCCAAGATTTTACCCTGGCGCCACCCTGCAATTCCATGGATGTTACTTTCAATATTTTTCGCTTGTGTAAGCGTTCGTAATAAAGGTATCCCTATACTTTGTGTAATGTTTGCTTAGTCGGTGATGAATTCCATTATTTGTCAAAGTCTGAGTTTTTTTCCAGTGAGCGTACAGGAACCGTCCAATCACCTTGAAAATACATTAGTTGTTTAATACTAAAAACTTAAAAATATACTGTCTAACTCTAAACCTGCCAAGTTCGTTAAAATAATTTTACAGAAGTTTAGTAGATAAGTTGTTATTTTGCATCTGTTTACTGCGATATTATTTGTACCTGTACATATATGTTGTAGTTTAAGTATAAGTTGAAGTATAATGTTTTATTTGTTCACTTTATACTGCCATATTTTTTTTTTGCATCACTTTATATTATTGTTATTTCTCATACTCTGAAAGGGGTCAAAAGAAATAAAGTTCAAGTTCAAGTTCAGGCGCTAGTTAATGCATCGAAGGATTTACCAAAAAAGTGGTCT
>JZLH01S0559412.1:0-11861 GCA_001188425.1 Eucidaris tribuloides
CTTCTTCTTCTTCTTTCCCTCTTCTTTTTATCTTGTACTTCCTCTTCTCCTACTACCTTTACCATCCTTTTTAGTCTTACCTTTCACCTCCTCCTACTTCTTTTTGTTATGATATTTATCATTAGTGGTTGCAGAAATTGTTTAAAGCTAAAATATATTTATCAGCAATAGCACAATGATAAGCCGTCTAATACAGGAACTACAGCATATTATGTATATAGGCCTATAAGTCGGAATTGTTCTATTGAAAGGGAAGTCTGAATCAATTGCATAGTGCAGATTTCATTTTGCGATAAGATATTTAACAGATACATCTAATACGCATGGTAGGCTATTTCTGACAAAGATTTATGTGGGGTTAATTTATCTGTTATGTTTATACGTTCAGTCGTTGATAACATATACATGTATATTTGTTCTTTCCAATAAGATAAATTCAGTACAAATCTTCATCATGAATACACACTTCCGTCAGTGAAAATGCTGTTGTCCATCTCGTTTCGTTCTTGAGCAGTTTTGACGGTTCCCAATCATGTAATTTTTCTATAACGATACACAACATGATTTCATGATAGTCAGACAGCTTCACTTTCTTTCTTAACTTAATGTTTTATCTTTTTGATATTTAAGCTTGAAGAATATGATCTCTTCCAACTAGTTACAATGTCAGCGTATTTGAACCACGCCTGTATATCCCTGCTCATTGTTGTAATCATGTAATAAAATAATATTTGCTATACCATTTGTGAGTAGAAAACTGTTAGCAAATACATCAACGGACTTCCACCCGCCTGAAAGCAAGTTTTTAACTGTGTTTAAATAGATAGAAAAAAATAAAAGATTGATTACATTATATTGGTTTCATATACATTGCATGTGTGTGTGTGTGTGTGTGTGTGTGTGTGTGTGTGTGTGTGTGTGTGTGTGTGTGTGTGTGTGTGTGTGTGTGTGTGTGTGTGTGTGTGTGTGTGTGTGTGTTTGTGTGTATGTATGCGTGTGTGTGTGTGGGGGGTGTATGTGTGTTTGTGTGAGTCTGTGTGTATGTTTGTTCGTATGTGTTTAGAATATAGTATTTCACCTAAAAAATTATGGATTTTTTTTTCAATATCTTAATTTCAATGTCATGAAAATAGGAGTAGAGAGAGGATTGTAATTCTGATTCGTGTATAGTAAATGGAGGTTGGAAGGAGTATTGGGGCCTTGATGCTATAGAAAATAGAAGATACTGAGAGAGGGGAGACTGAATAGGTTGACGGCGAAATGGTGAACTTAAACAAATCAGGCATAATTCCTGAGATACAGGAAGTTGAGGGTTATGTACAACACCCCCTGATTTCTTTTGAAAAGGGATTCAAGAATGTCGCTCACTTTGTTTTCTCACCATTAAACATTTTAGGTTTCACACATGTAAATAATAGAAAACATGTCATAATCATCACCTTTGAAAAATTATCCAAAACTGGAGATTGATTTGGGGAGAATGGAATCAACATTGTGTGATAGAACTATTATTCCTCAATGCCATTGTTTCTCCAATCTGTGGTGTTGACCAGCGTTTCTCAAGGGAATTTCCCTCAGAGAGAACCCTATACTGCAAAAACTGGGGTGTTAAATTTGACACCAAGGGTGTTGCACAATAGGAATACCAGACGTGGTGTACTATTTCAAACACCAAGAGCATTGGCTTTAACACCAAAGGTGTTTAAGATTAACACTTTTCTGGTATTCCTATTGTGCAACACCCTTGGCGTTATATCTAACACCCCAGTTTTTGCAGTGTAGGATAATCACGGCGATCGTGCCCCGAACCAGACTGAAGTTCAAAACAGTTTTTCATTAAAACAGCAACAAAGATCTACTCAAGACCTATTAGAAAATATCATTTTAAACCCAATCGAATCCACCTCTTCTTGGCAGCCTCTTATTCCAATCACATTCCTTACTCTTTGGGTTGGGTTGAATGAATATTTCTTGATTCTTCATGCAATCAGCTGTGTGTAACCTATATGGCTCCCCAAAATGCCAAATATGTGCGCCCTTATGTGACTCTTTTTACATAATAGTGTCGTCTTACTTTACCCTTTACCCCCCCCCCCCATATGAAAATACGTCCAGGCTCTCATATTTGTATACGATCGCATCATACAACGCGAGTGTGCGTAAAAGGACATTGCACGGTATTTTTCTTCGTTCTATTGATAAAATATATCGAAGTTGCAAATTAAATAAGAAAGAAAATCTAAATTAAATCGAAATTTGAAGCTTTTGATCTTTTGGCTCCGATTATATACCGCGTACAAAACAACATAATTACCAAAAAGAAATTGTTGGTGTTTTTCCAACTCGATATAGATCAGATTTTAACGAAATGCTTGAATTTTGAATAGCCTTGAAATAAAACACTCGTTTCATTGTACCCATTTCCAATTTAATACTTCCTTCCTTGTTATCATGTGGCGAAAATAAATGGAAATAAATATGTTTCTATAAAATTTTCTCAAAAGAACCAGTAATATAGTAATATGATCTATGACATATTGGCACAATCATTACAGACATTATTTAACAAGGTTCTCAGTTTAAAAAATCCGAGCTTCATGTCCTCTACATTATCACTGTCTCTGATAAGGTACTAAATAAAGCCCTGGAAAAGATGTAAATCCTTGCTTTTACATGACAGTGTCTTAAACAGGTGTAAAACTATAAGTATCCGGTTTTGCCATGTCCATCCCCCCCCCCGATACTACTACAATACTACTACAACTACTACCACTCCAACAATAAATAACATATTTGGTTGGATGGGTATGAAATAGTAATGGTGCTGGATAAAAGTAACTTTTCCCTCTTATTTCACGAAGAATAGTAAGCTTACAAATATCTATATCTGTCATGCTCCTCGTAGATCATCCCCATACAAATGTGAACCTTTCTACGCCAATGGTTTCAACGCAGAACACGGGCTACAGTTACATCCTATTTTCGAAGGTTAGCATTAACACCAGGACAAGTTTCAACATCTGACGTACAATCAGTCGGCCATGTTTGTAAAAATCATTATGACGTGTATATCATAGTATGATAAGGATAAACTCGAAGACCCTTGCAAATATGTCATGTCACTTGTGACAAATAAATACAAAAATAATGCATACTCATCACCCGACAAATCTTTAGTGACTACCTGCTCTGTAATAATACGTGTTTACAGGTCATTGGCTTTACCCTTGGACTGATGCAACATTTACTGATTCATAGAAAATGGAATAGTAATACGCGACCGCAAAATATAATACCCGATCGCAGAATAGTAGTACCGGACCTCAGAACAGTCGGACGCAACCGTGTTTCTGTGTATATTTGTTGTATACGTACTACGCACAGTATACACAGCCCACAGATCGACTTTGTTATCATAGCCGCGCAGTAGATTCTCACAAAACTGAATTACAATTGTAAAGTTCACAGTGTCGTCTAGACCATGGGTGTTTCTACGACTAGATGACCAACGGTAGCTACACAATGCAATAGATTCTGCCACTGTCAAGTAATGTGTTGAACACTATTAAAACCAACTCGTGCACATCCCCCTGTACGATGACTTGTTATAAACTGACATATTTTCCAACTCGTGGTCGAGCAGAGCCCATCAGGCTTCTCTTCGTCGATGCGGATGTCGAGTTCGAAGACTGTCGAGTCTCCGATGAAGAATTTGAAACTTTGAAGGAGGCCGGAAGTAAGTATTCACGAATTGTATCGATTATTTCGGATCCGTGTTGATTAAGTTTCGTTTTAGTGGTATAAGTATAGTATGTGAATTGTTTTATTCACTAGTACTACACACACAGACACAGAGACACACAGAGAGACAGACACACAGACACATGCACACGTATACCCGCGCACAGACAGACAGACAAAGACACACACACACACCCTCACACACGCACGCACGCACACACACATACACACACGCACACACACACACATACACACACACCGCACACACACACACAGCAACATCCCGTCAAAAGGCCACACACCACACACATCCACACAACCGACCACATCCCACACACACACAACCACGACACACATCCACCACGTGATGCCCACGAGCCTGTTCTGACTGGACGGCGTTTTAATTTATCACGCCACGCCCATCACACACACACATCTTCCAAAAACACACACACAAGATACCACACCTACAACACCACGAACCCAACCACACATGAATCCCATCCACAACACACACACACACACGCAATGTACCCCACACACACACAACACACACCACACGGACCAAACCACAACACACACACACACACACACACACCACACACACACACCACGGTCCACACCACCACACACACACACGACACACACACACACACACACACAGACACACACACAAATTGCATGCCCAATCCTTTTCAACGCTGCCCAGCCCAGCGCCGGCGGTCCATCCACGTTACACCTAGCAAGAAGCAGCAATAGATGGCGAGGGGTCAACAAAACTGTGTGTAAGGTGCGTTTACACTTATGTTCACGCGGCCACGGAGCAACCACGTTTCAGCGCCCAACGTGGACAAAACGGAAATGGACGTGGGCGCGGTGCCCGCTAGCGACTCACTCTCAAGTGCTGTTACGCTGCCCTGTAACGTACTGTCGGTTTTATTGAGATTCCCCGCCTTCGTTTCGCCCTGGCACGGCCGTATCCTTCAGGCCCTTTTCAATTCCTACCCGAGTGACTACGGGCCATTTCTTTTTTGACAAGGTTAACAAACTCTGGAACCGTATCCACGCACTAACATGGACTAGTCTCGTATTGCCCGCCCGTTCCCCCGCGTGGTCCTCACGTCCATTCCTTTTGATCCAACGGTGGCCTGCAACGGTGATTGCGTGGCCGCCCGGGAACATAGTGTACCAAACGAGCCTTAAAAGTATGTCATATACGGATATGTATTTAAATATTTGCATACCTCTTTAAACAAGATAAGATGGTATATTCAACATACTCTACACAAGGAGTATTGGCTTTATTGGAACACAAGACCTCCAGAATCAAAGAGAAAATATCACTCTGTAGATAAACTGTGCAATTGTGACAAATTTCAAACGTCAAATGTAATGGATGTAAAGACATAATTTAATATTGTAAAGGTTTAATTCAAAAAGTCAAACTTTGATGTCCGAGCTACATAGTAGAGTGCTTGAGTAGGCAAATAAACACTATATATACAAAACTAGAAATGCGCATATAATTAGACAGTGATAGGCTGGAACATGGTGCTGGAGCTTTCAATTAAAAAAAAGGTATAATCTTTGACGTAGTTGAGCTATCATTAGTAGCTGGTTCAAATGGACAAAAACACCCTTAGAATAAAAAGTTTGCGAAGTTCACTGCAATGGCAAGTTATCATGAGTGATAAAACATAGAAACTCGAGGTGCGAGTTATTTATTAAACCTTGCGGTTGTACGGCCCACGTAAGTCAACATTAGTATGGGAGTGAAATGGGCCAATGTGATTGCGCTCCACACTTTACCGACTCTCTCTCTACCTCTTCTTCACGCCACTCAATAATCATTTTGAATTTTTTTACAATTTTTTCGAGGGCTTCATTTTTAGACTCAATCAAAGACACTTGGTGAGGCATGGCGGAATCATGCGGCCTCAGATTTTATTTTTAACTGGTGGTAATCGTTGGCCAATACCTGTCTAAACCGGTTGATGATGGCTGCGATAAATTTTCACTTGCTTGTAAAAGCATCTAAATGGTCGTGTTAAGTTACATTTTTTCTGGAAGCTTCTTATTTTCGATGAGCGCTGGATCGAGAGACAGTTCATAGCATGAAGCTTCCTTCTAAGATTTACATCTAGTGATTTGTCTTCTTAATATTCTATACTGCTAGTAGTTGTATGTTACAGGTGATAGTTGCGTAAACTTGCGGTCGATAAACTATATTGATAATACTCCTTTACCGAAAGTATGCTGTCTCGATTAGAAGTTTCATTGTTATTACTAAGAATCTAAAAACGTCGTATTTCTAATGAGCGTACATTCATGACTGTCAATTATGTTTATTTAATTCCGCGGTATTATGACGTTGGTCAGCTAGAAGAAATTGACTCTACAGTTCTTATCGATAGTGCCGGATTGACTGGGGTCTATTGACATACAATCAGCTCTGTAGCTGTTACTGGTTCAATATCAGTACCGTGATTGTTGCCTTAAGTTTTCGTGATAGCGCATCCAGCTCACAACATTCAATACGAAACTTCGCCTCAGCCTCCATTTGATTTGCCTCGTTATAAATGAGTAGCTGTCCCGAGTTCGGTGTGCCGGAGCGATTAGGCTTCTCTTTCGTCGATGGCGGTATCGCGGTTCGAAGACAATTAAGATCGCCTCTATGAGGATCTCCAGTTTATAAGGTAATCTGGGATTTAAGGTCTTTGAAAATTTGTGGGAGTTAGTTTTGATTCATATTTGATTGCTCTTTATTCTACTGCCGATAACGTGGGTATTGCAAAACGGGTCGTGCCGGGACAGGGATTTTAAGAAGAAGCGTTTGGAACGCGGTATGTTGCAGTAAGATGGTGTTAATGAGTGGTTGTTTTTCACCTGAATCTAGGTTTTGTTGAGAGACAGATGATGGATGAAACAATGAGTCGAGTGAAAGAAAAGTGTGAGAGAGATGCTTGTTTGATTACTTTACAATAATAAAAATACCAGAAAACAACATAACGACAAAAATACTTATTAAGATTGAATTCATAACCGGCATAAGTATGAAAAGAATAAACTGCAAATAGTGTGGGTGGTAGGCAAATAAATAGAGGCGTTGATCGGGGGAGGGGTGCAAAACATTGTTTTACCACCCCCCCCCCCATAATTTTGACAATTTGAAGAAAAAAAATCATGAAGTGTAATCAATGCAAAAATATGTTTGAAAGCAGCGGAAGGAACTACAGAATCATTAAACTTAATATAAAAATATTAAACAGACAATTCTCAATTTTGTACCCCCCCCCATCCGAAAAAATGTATCGACGCCGCTGCAAACAACAACTACAACAACGGAACGTGGCGATTTAGTTAGAGTGAGTACAAACCTACGGACTACCAACAATTTATTCACGACACTGTATAATCGCGGAATTATAAACCAATTGACATCTTAAAACAGTACACACGGTACTGAAAAAAAAATATCTTGTTCCTATCCCATTTCCAGATCTCCCACTCAATCAGCTACCCGTCTTGGAAATTGATGGTAAACCCACGCCGCAGAGCAGAGCCATATTTCGCCATCTGTCAAGAAAATATGGTCAGTGAATATGTTGAGCTACATACGTATTGAGAATGAAATGTTTATATCACCACCACCACAACGGCACCGCCATCACCACCACTACCACCACCACCACCACCACCACCGCCACCGCCACCGCCACCGCCACCACCACCACCACCACCACCACCGCCACCACCACCACCACTACCACTACGACTACTACTGCTACTACTACTACTCTACTACTACTTCTACTACTACTACTACTGCTACTACTGCTACTACTGCTACAACTACTACTACTACTACAGTAATTACTACTACTTCTACTACTACACTGCTACTACTGCTACAACAACTACTACTACTGCTACTACTACTACTACTACTACTACTACTACTACTACTATACTACTACAGTAATTACTACTACTTCAGAAGAAGACGTTAACTTAGAAGTGGTGGTAGTAATAGCAGTAGTTGTAGTAGATTAGTAGTAGTAGGTAGAATAGGGGTGGTAGAAGTAGACGTAGTAGTAGTAGTAGTAGTAGTAGTAGTAGTAGTTGTAGTAGAAGTAGTAGTAATGATGGTGGGTTTTGGTGGTTATAGTGGTATTAGTGTTAGTTGTGGTATGTTAGTAGTGATTCTTTGAAGAAGAAGAAGAGGAGGAGGAGGATAATTTGACAATTTCGTATGTTTCATTTCATTAGCTGTAAAGATGACCTATCAACGTAGCTCACAATTAAGCATGTCATGGTTTTAATCCGGTCTCTTCAGACGGAAATCTGTTATTCCTCTATATTACAGGTTATAATGGAAGCAACGAAACCGAATCCTTCCAGATCGACATAATTTGTGAAACAATTGAAGACCTCTTCCGACCTGTTGGAGACTATGTCTTTGGACAAGGAGATGAGAAACATAAAGTAAGTTGGAGCAGGGTTGCCAGTTTGGCGTTTTTTAAGGGTAAAAACGCCAAATTTGGCGTTTTTCATATCATTTGGCATTGAAAAATTCAAAGTGTACGCCAAGCGGCTTTTTGGCGTGCACTTTGGTGTTTTTCAATGACAGACCTAATATATCATAAAACTAGATTTTACGGGGATTTTCAAGGATCCAAAAGTATACGGTGCACATTGTACTTCACCAGCAAAATCTGGCTGCGCGTAAACCGCATCACTCAATTTTTTGACTGTGGCAGAGGTTTCAAAGGTGTTATAAATTGATTACAACGTAATTTCTGACCACATCTAGGCTATGCTGCCTAAAAAATCCATCAAAAGCAATACAAATTTGGCATTTTTTTCACTGAATTTGGCGTGTAAGTTAGCGTTTTGAAAATTGGAAAAACTGGCAACCTTGAGTTGGAGTGAACATACTATGTTATTTTAAAACCAATGGTCTAAAACACAAAAGCGCTCATTTTTTTTTCTCCGATTGAAATTTCAATGATCGCAGGTATTTCCCCATGTTTCCCATATTCATCAATAAACGAAAAAAACTTTCTTATTGCTCTCATTGGAGTTCAACTTGTCTTTTATCAGATTCATACACAAAATGCAAACGCAAACTTGTTTTGCAAGACGCTTTAATCAAATAAAAAACTTCAGCTACACCATTTCATATGAAGTCAAATTGCTAAAGGCAACGTTTTACATTGTTCTCATGCAGTTTAAAAAAAAATATGCGCTACATAATCATCCATGACTGAAGTATCTCTGGTAAGGTCAAATATTCATACTTCAAAACGATCAGAATAGTCCTCTAAGAAAGTGCAATCTCAATATCAGGCCTATCCGTTTCGGTTCTACTGTGCCCATTTCCCTTCATATATAAACTGCTGTGTTTTAATTAAGACTTGACAAGATTTACAAGTGGCAACGTAACTTTCCAAAGTTTTATATTTGAGTGTGTTCATTTGTCCTTTCAAGCAATATCACACAACTCAGGAATCAAAGTTTAACTATTCATTAAACTTCCAAAGTGCTGTTGACTTACACTTGCCGCTGTGCCTTTTTTTTTGGGGGGGGGGGTGGCTGGAGATATGACTTAGGTATAAATTATAATTGTATTGAAAACCATAATTTCACCCCCGTGTTTATGTTTTCAGGAAAATATGAAGGATTTTTACGAGAAAACAACAATGCCAACACACTTGAAGTATCTGGAGAAAATACTGGAGGATCAGGTGGAAGGAAGTGGATTCTTCGTAGGAAAAAATGTGAGTATAATAAGTATATTCACACATATCATTTAGCAAAAAACATAAAATAAATTATAGAAAGAAATATGGAGAATGAGAACTGTGCTCTGAAGTGGGTGGATTTGCAATAGATAAATTTATCAATTGACAATGAAAAAATCAAATAATGAAAAGTAATAAATATTTTTCCTCTTGGTTGATTTTCGTTGTTGTTGTTGCTATTGTAATTTTGTTTATTCTTCTCTCGATGTTCTTTCTCTTCTTGTTTTCTTCTTCCTTCTTTCTCTTTCTCCTTCTTCTTCTTCTCTTCTTCTTCTTTCCTCTTTCTTTTACACAAGAGGAAAAATATATAGATTCAACTCAGTGCAGCTTTCAGACTATTAAAGGTGCAAAGTTGCACCCGTAAAGGTGCTCTCAGTGTGACATTGCTAAAGGTGCAAAGTTTACCCTATATTTCTAAGAGTGTACTACCTTTCATCTGCTTGTCACATCTTGTTTTTTTATTTTCCACTGTTAATTCCTTCATTTTCTTCTTTATTTCATGGGCGCAAATCCACGAAGAATTCTATTCATGTGGGGGGGGGGGACACAACAATAGGGTGTCCCCCCAGTTGAATAGAATTCCTGAGTGGATTTGCGCCGCTGCTTTATTTTATATTCTTTTTTGTTTTCTTATTTTCAATATTTTTCCATTTCAATCCCCAGATAACCATGGCCGACCTCGTATTTTTCTCATTCATCGAGTCTGTCGAGAACCTGTTTCCCGGAGCCTTGACGAACTACCCTAAACTGCGAGCGAACCGCGATCTCGTCAAATCTCGCGAGAAAATCGCCGCCTATCGAGCCAAACGCGAACCCACCTACATGTGACGCGTGGAAGGATGATACTGTTGGACTTGAAGATCTCGATCAAGACCAGGGGCGTCACTAGACCATTTTGAATGGGAGGGGGGGGGGACGACGAAAACATTTTTGCCTGCAAAAAGAACTGAAAAAGAAAATTTCCAACCGCTGGGGGGCAGGAGGTCGACAAGACGAAAAACATTTTGCCTGCCTTTTTTCCCCAGCAAAATAGCATCCCACAAGTTTTTACAATCGGCCTACTGGCAGACTGGCGAAATGAAAATGCCGACTGGGTGCGTAAATTTGCCATCTACGAGCATGAACGATTTGGGAGGGGGTGGGGGTGTCACAGCCCCGTCTAGTGACGGCCCTGATCAAGATTTGAATCTGGAATATTATAATAAACTGACGCACAAACGCATAATAACGAACGATTAATGAAACAAGATCAACAGAATGTAATCTGTAAGTGTAGCTTTCTGAACAAGATATGAATTTGGGAATGTTGAGGTGGCGTGCAGAATTTGAGTCGAAATAACAAGGCCCGGGGAAGGATTTTGTACACGTGGGTCAGGGTAAAGAATACCCTTGTCTTATCTAGATGAATTTGAACAGCAAAATTAAATAATGAATAAATATATAAAGGAATAAATATTTAAATGAGTTAATCAATCAATAAATAGATGAATAAATGAATAAAAATATTTTTTAAATAAATGAGAAGGAAACAAAGGAAGAAAGAAAGCAGAAAAGACGGAAAGAAAGATAGAAGGCAAGAAAGAAAGAAAGAAAGAAAAAAGGCAAAAAGGAAGGAAAGATGGAAGGAAAGAAGGGATGAAAGGATGAAAGAATGAAAGAAAGAGAGAAAGACAAACAGATAGATAGAATGAATGAATGAATGAAAAGACAAAAAAAGGAAAGAAAGAAAGAAAGAAAGAAGTAATATCGTCATTTCCCAAACCAGGTCAACATACTACTAGATTGCCGAACCTGGCCCTCTAGTCATGTGTACTAAGTCGAAGCAAAACAGAGCATCAGGTATGCATGTCTATCTCGTGTTCTGCTAGCGGGATATACGTGGTGAATTGTTTGAAATGGATACCTGCCAAATTCCCAGGATGCAATATGATATATTGAAGGCCATGATTGATTATGACGCTACGTGACTGATATGTTTTCGAATTAAAGGGGAAACCACTGGGGAACTCCTTGCAATGTTTTTTGTTGTTAGAGAGAAGATTATGTGTAAATTTGAATTTTGTTGGAAATGAGATAAATAAAATGAAATGAAATGGAATGAATTATGCCTTTATAGACCTGCTTTCAAAGTGATAATTCAACTTAAGAGATAGGGAGATTTAAATGGTGACACGACATATGCTCCGGCGACAAATGCTCCGACGACAATTGCTCCGAAATATGCGACAAATGCTCCGCGACATTTGCTCCGCGACAAATGCTCCGGCGACATTTGCTCCGACGACAAATGCTCCGGCGACATTTGCTCCGTCGACA